>JAASFO010000859.1:0-12150 GCA_023333815.1 Globisporangium recalcitrans | reverse complement strand
GACGTCAACTTCGACTGGAGCGCTAGTCGTTAGCGGAGGCGTCGGAATCGGAGGCGCGGTGCTCATCACCGGCAGGGCGTACGCGGCTGGTTACGATAGCGCTTCCGATCGGCGGTTCAAGACTTCAGTCGAGGAGTTGCAGTCGTCAGCAGACGTTATCAAGCGACTGCGACCGGTGCGTGTTCTCGTTCAGCGAGGCGCAATTCGCACAGCGTAAACTCACCACTCGCTTTTTGCACTGTCTTGTTTGGTTTGCTTGTTGCTCTTGCTGCTGTGCTGCTGTTGCAGGTCACGTACGAATGGCGACGGGACGAGTTTCCGTCTCGGCGCTTTCCCGGGGGCGTCTTCGCGGGGTTCCTGGCAGACGAAGTGGAGCAGATCCTCCCACAGGCGGTCGGTCACGACGGCGACGGCTTCAAGTCGCTCGACTACTCGGCGTTCATGCCGCACGTCGTGCGGGTCGTGCAGGAGCTGCAGCGCGAGATCGACACGCTGAAGACGCGCGTGGATCAGCTCGAGGCGCGCGCTGTCTAGCAAGCAAGAGGGAGTGTGTGTGAGAGAGAGAGAGAGGAAGCGCCGACATCCGCAGCCGGGCTGTGGATAGCAGGTAGACCGTCATACACCATGGCATGCATTCATATATCGCATCGGCTTACACACACCGCGTGCTCTTGCATCTTGAAGCTGCACGCTCCGCATTCGCATCCCACTTCGCAAAGTGTGCTTTTTGTGTGGACTTGCTTTTGTCATAGGAAAACAAAGTGGTGCAGTACCGTAGAGCACAGTGGAGAGTAGGCATCATCAGTCATCCCAACACCAGGTTGTACAGTACCCTCGAGGACGCTATTAACAGTGAAAAGGTCTGACATCAGTCGACTCAATCGCTCACTCGTCTTGAAGAAGCCCATTTTCTCAAAAGCTCACTCGGACATCGGCGAGATGGCAGGCTGGAGTCAGGAGACGCTCGTGGCGGTCGCCGGCACTGGCGCCGCGGTGGCTGCGTCCTACTACATACTGCAAAGCGGTGGTTTGGAGCGACTGCGCTTGCTCTGTGCGCGCGCTGCGACGAAGCTCGTGGCGCTGGGGAGACCGACTGC
The DNA here is from genome assembly GCA_023333815.1 of Globisporangium recalcitrans. NCBI lineage: Eukaryota > Oomycota > Peronosporomycetes > Pythiales > Pythiaceae > Globisporangium > Globisporangium recalcitrans. The sequence continues at coordinate 11,053 of JAASFO010000859.1, read as the reverse complement.
GCCGCGCGTGGCGCTGAGTCGTCTGCAGCGCAACTCGCCCGTTGGCGCGTGGGTCGCGCTCTGCGGCACAGTGTTCGACGTCACGGATGACCCGTTCTTCGACGTGAACAGCGGCGTCTACGCGCTCTGGAGCGGCCACGACGTCACGTACTTGATGGTGCAGATGGGTGTGGCGCTGGATGGCGCGGACGACGCGGCAATGGCGAGCTACCGCGACCAGCAGCTGCCGATTACATTGCTCAACGACGGCAACGATGGTAAGAGCGAGCGGAGAATGGCGCTGCTGAAGGAGTGGTATGCGCGCTTCCACTCGCGGTACGACGTTGTCGCGCAGATCGCTGATCGGTACGCGGGACGGGACTGGGACGCGATCCGCGAGCAGCTGCTGCCGCCAGCGGTGCGCTTTGCAGCAAACAGCGATCGCCCTCGCGGCAAGTGCCCGATGGGATTTGGCTCGCGCGCGCTCAACCACGTCGTCTCGCAAGCGAACCCGAACTCCAAAGAGGTGCGCACCGTGACGTTCCAGGGAAAGCGGTACGAAGTGACGCACTCGAGCTTGTTCCAAGAGAACGGCGAGTTTTCGCATTTCGTGAGCCACGACATCACGTTCGCACTGGCGACCCAATCGGACAGGAGCGAAGACCTCGACGTGCAGCCGCAGCGAGAGTACACGTACGCGGAGCAAGTGCTGCTCGAGAAGTACCGCATCGCGTTCGCGCAGGAGCTGGCGTTGATAGCAGACGAATCGGCGTCTTCATCATCGCCTTCAGCGCACGGACAGATCGATCTGCATGCGCTCGTTGATGCGTGCGACAATGATGGCGCAGTCGATATGCTGGAAAAGTATTTAGCATCAGCAAAGCAAGCAACGAGTGCGAGCAATGTGGACCAGGTGTGTCCTCGCACGACCATGACGCCGCTGCACAAAGCCGTCGAGAAGAACCGTCTCGACCTCGTAGAGCTGCTGGTGAGCGCCGGGGCTGATCTGGCCGCTGAAGCTGCGCTCTACGACTTTGAGACGCCGTTGCAGATGGCCAAGCGGTTCCACTACGACGACATCGCAGCGTATCTATCGGCACGCACATTGTAAACAAACCTGAGTCAAGATGAATATCAACACGTATGTGTGTCTGCTGAATAACACTCTGGTGCTTTGCTTCCATTACAGATCTCCGCACTGTATTTAATGCGCACGCACCGATTCACATGCGATTGAGCATTCTCCTTATCCCTGTCGGCGTCCCTGTTCCACGAGGCGTCTGTGGATGCTGCTGATGTACTCGGGTCCGATGCCACAGCAGCCGCCGACGATTGCAGCACCGAGCTCGACCCACTCCAGCACAAAGTCTGTGTATCGCTGCATGTCCAGATCATCGCGCATTGCCTGCGGCTCGGCAGATTCCTGCAAAGCCCAGTCGTCGGGAATCTCTGTCAGGCGATTCGCATACGCTCCCAGACGCACGCCGTGTTCAGCAAGCCGTGCGTTCGCGTCGGAGGCGGCGTTGAGGACGCGCAGCGCTTTCGAAATATCCTCTGGCTGTGTGCAGTTGAACAGGATGCCGTGCAGCGACACTTTGGGTGTCGTGTACGCGATGAAGTGCAATAACTCGTTCACCGCGTCGTCCACGCACTCGCCGCTGCGGATCTTCCCCTGGCTGTTGAGTGTGAAAGAGACCATCACGGGCTTCTGGTAGTCCTGGACGCCCATGAGCGCCATCTTGGCTTCCGCCACAGACGACAGCGTCTCTGCGAGGTATAAATCCACGTGTGGGAGTAGCGCGCTTCCTATGACCGAGTACAGGCGCACACCCTCCTCGTGCTCGACGACCTTGTCCGCGCGGTAGCTTTCCAGTAGAGGCGGCAGTGACCCACAGATTCTCGAGTCCGTACGTCCCGATCTTCTTCGCGCCTCATTCGCCAAAGCGCCTGCGACCGCTGTGAACTTGACGATATCCACCTCAGCGAAGCCTACACCAGGAGTGACGCCATAGTTGTTGCACGTGATGAGGTCCGCTCCTGCCGACAGGAACGACTGGTGCACCTCGACGAGCAGTTCGTGATGCTTTTCGTGCACGAGCGCGCTCGCCGACCAGATCTTGCGGTCGTCCTGCAACCCGCGCTTGATGAGCTCTTCGCCCGTGCCACCGTCGAGCAGCTCCACAAATGGCGCACGGCGGCTGTCAGCAGTTGCGTTCGTCGCCATTGCGCGTCGATGAGGGTTCCCCAGCAATGTGATGCAGCACACTCTGCACCTCATAAAGAGCTCTTTGTGAGCTTGCGATCAGATGAACCAGTTAGAAACCGTCCCAACGAATGTGTTGGTTGCTAGCATCAGTTAGATGTTTACTGAGAGAGGACGTTGAAGTTGGTCGCTATTGACAGTGCCAACGAATACCAAAATGACAAAACGATTCAAGGTTCAACGGTGTATTAGGAAAACGAATGAATGAGTTCTCACAGGCGCAACGACCCACTAGAGCTGGTGAAGATGCACATGCAGCAGAAAGAGACCCAAACGCGCTCTCATCATGGCAGCGCCTTCTGCTCCTGCAGGCGCTCATGAATGCGCTCCAAGTAGCTCGGGGGCACTCCGCAGCACCCGCCGACAATCTCCGCGCCGTCCTCCAACCAGCGCATCACAAAGCTCGCAAAGATCTCCAAGTCCAGCACCGAATGCATCGCACCTGACCCGAGCTTCTCTTCCAGCACACCCGCCGTGGAGATAGACGAGACGCGGTCGCCGTACCCGCCCAGCTTGATGCCCTTGTCCTCGAGCTCTCTGAACAAGCTCTTGTTTTCGTGGATGTGTCGAAGCGTCTTCGCAATGTCTTCAGGCTGCGAGCAGTTGAAGAGAATACCCTGCAGCATGGACGTATCGCTCCTGCTGCTTGCGGTTTGGTCCTGCGCGCGCTCTTCGCAGAATGCCAGCAGCTTCTTGATCGAATCCAGCACCGACTCGCCGCTGCGCAGTTGCCCCGTGCTATTCAGCGCAAATGAGATCATCACGGGCTTCTGCAGGTTCTCCACAGCTTCGTACGCCAGCTTTGCTTCCGCGAGACTCGACATGGACTCCACCAAGTACACATCGACGAACGGCCAGAGCGCCTCGCCGATGAGCAGGTACGTGTCCAGACCTCGCTGGCGCTCGATCGTTCGGTCGGTGCGGAAGCTCGGCATCAATGGAGGCAGCGAGCCGCAGATCTTCACGGCATTGTCGGTACTCGAGCGGTCTAGCGCTTCTCTCGCAAGCCGCCCAGCAAACCGCGTGTACTCGCGGATCTCCTCGACTGTGAAGCCGAGTCCTGGCGTCACGTTGTAGTTGCTGGTGACGAGAAGCGTTGCTCCAGCGTTGATAAAGTCTTCGTGCGCTTGCACCACGAGGTCGTGGTTCTTCAGATGCACGAGCGCGCTCGCGGATAGCATGTTGCGGTCGTTCATGAGCCCCTTGCGGAAGAGCTCGTCAGTCATCCCGCCCGCGATGATGTCAACCCGCTTCGCCATCTTGCTCTTGTATCACAATCGCTGCTTTGTTTTGCTGGTCAATTGCACAATGGCGAGCAGCAGAGAATGCGAGGGCTATAAGGGTCACAGTCACAGCGTTTTACTAGTCAACGGTGTGAAGCATACAATGGTCCCATGAATTCTCCCAACTGTAGGACACGAAAGGATGGAGACTACGTGCAGTGTACAATGCGACTGAGATGGGCTGACTTTTGGTGGGATTTGGAAGAGGTCACTGATGAACACCTTTTTTCTTTTTGCTTGATGAGGAGGAGGCAGTGGCAATGACAGCTTTGAAGATACCTCTGTAGTTCTCAGAACACCTCTACAGGAAGTTGGGTATCCAGCAACACACACTGCCGCTAGTCCAATCGTTCGCGAAAAAAGTCAGCCACCCTAGCCCGTTCGTCAAACCAACCGCCAAAATGCTGTCCTGTGATTGGTGGAAAGTGGTTTGTCGACAGCTTTTTCGATTTTTCAGTGATTTGGCAGTTTCAAGACAAATGCTGGAAGTTTGATACATTGCGAGTGCAATCGAGACATCTGTGGTTTTGTGTTCATTTGAATCGCACCAGTGTTTTGGCAATAGAGTTGTTAAAAGCACTCGATTGCCAAAACACTGGTGCGATTCAAATGAACACAAAACGAAAGATGTCTCTGTTGTTCGCGCAATGTATCAATCTTTCAGCATTGTTTTATAGGACAAGCATCCTACTTATGCATCAAGAGCATTTGTCGACAAAATAGGATGATCAGCCTTATTACGATATGCATGAAGAGGTGCTTTTTGTTCCAGTATCTCTTCTTTTAGAGAGAGATGCATCCCTCTGTAGAAGGTACAGTCAATTCGTTTTTGAATTGTATTTTGTACCCATCAAACCTATTTGCCGAAAAGAAAAGAATTGGTGTCTGCGCTTTTTGTATGAAAACCAGACTCTGTGTCAGTAAACAGAAAAGCGCTTCAAAAATTGATTGAACTCCCCAACTCGAAAAATCAAAAACCAACTCGAAAAAAGGAAAGAAGCGAAAATGCTGTTGATGCTGCTGGAGAGCGAGCTCAGCTGGCTGCAGCTCGTGGCGGCGCTCGTGAGCGCGGTGGTGCTGCCGCTCATCCTGCACCGCATCTTCTTCCACAAGAAGGCGCACCGCCACTCCAGCCCCGCGGCCTCCGGCTCGCTCGAGGACTACATCACCAAGGTACCATCTGCGCATGCGCGTTGAGTGGCAACCAGCAGTTTGGATGCTTCTGTGTACTGACTGGTACATGCAGTGCACCATGGTGATCTGACGATTGTGTGTGTGTGTGTGTGTGTGTGTGTGTGTGTGCTCACCGACCTGTAGCATGGGATGAGCGAGCTGGACGCGAAATTCCAAGTTGCTGTGGATTTTGTTGCAGCAAAAGCGGGCAACCGCATGACGAACGAGCAGGTGCGAGCTGGTGCTTTGCAATATGTTGGCGATGCCTTTCGGCAAAATGAACAAGGGTGTACTATGACCATTCTTCTCCTCTCTCCAATAGCGATTGACTCTGTACGCGTTCTACAAGCAAGCTTTGTTTGGCGCGTGCACCGTCGAGAAACCGTCAGCCGCCGATTTCGTCGGCAGCGCGAAATGGTACCAAGCACACAATTTTCCTGCGATTTCTTGCTATATTCTCAGTCGAGTTGAAGATCTCATCTCATATTTGTATCGTGTGCAGGGAGAGCTGGCGCGCATTGGGCGATATGGATTCCGAAGTAGCGAAGCAGCAGTACCTGGAGTGGGTGAAGGATCTCTTTGACAATTTCGACGTCACTGGACTGCGAAAGCGAAGCGGCTCGTCCGATTCGGGGTCCAGTAAAGCCAGCAGAGAGGAGTTGTCGCTTGGCAACTCGATCTCCACCGCTGGAGTGGTTAGCACGCCGACCGTGGACATGTACGTTACAAATTCATTCATGCGAACTACTTTATGCACTTGTGCGCGCTTGGATTGACGTATGAATCCTTTCCTCATGAATAGGACCTCCGAGGAGTGGCAGGTGAAGGAAGACCCGTTCCATTTTGCGAGCACGGGCGACATGGAGAAGGTGAAGCAGGCGTTGGAGAAGGGCTTTGACATCAACACGAAGGTATGTACCCATCAGCAGCAGCTCCATTGTCTGGTGTTGCTGAGTTAATGCAACACGCATGCTCTAACAGGACGATGAGGGGCGAACAATGCTGCACTGGGCGGTTGATCGATCGCAGACTGAGGTCGCAGAGCTGCTGCTGAAGCAAGAGGCTGCGCCGAACCTCCAGGTATGTTGCTGCACAACTGCACTGAAAGCTGCTTTGACTATTTATGGTGCTAACGGACGATGCTGTGGGTTGGTGTCACTAGGATGAGGATGGCATGACGGCTCTACACTACGCTACCAGTTGCGAACATGAAGGACTCGCCAAGCTGCTTGTACGTATCTCTTTTGGTTTTCAACTGCTTTTGATTGCTTTGTTGGTGGGATGAGCGGCTGGCGAGTTTGCCGACCTCTGGTTGTATGATGGCTTTGGTTGCACAGGTGGAGCACGGAGCATTCACAGATATCGAAGACAACGATGGGGAGACGCCGCTTTCCTACGCGTCGACGGATGAGCTCACGTCGATCTTGTCGGCTGGAAAGACCCACGCGGAAGAATAGATGGCAGGTAGGAGGAAGAAAGTTAGCGTTCATGACTGGTTCGTTTATGCAGACCGCACATACAATACGATGCTGCTTGCTTTAAAAACGTGGCTATCGCATTCGCGTGATTGAGTGGTTGATCGATCGGGTTTGCTTTTGCTCTAATGCTCTCCGATTGTGCAGTTTCTTTCATTCAGGACTTGGCTCGATTCTGGCTTTCCCTCGATCCAGATCTCAGCGTCAACGTGGAGCACCAAACCATCAATTGGGGCTACCATTACCAAGTCGCGATGATCCATCGAGCTCCATTACACGTTTCGTATCCATGAGCTCCAAATGACTTCTTGATCAATTGTTTTGCATCCGGCGTGCGAGCTCAATTGACAAACACTGCTTTCAACTAAATGGGGGTACCTGCCGATGGCTGGTACGGTTGCTATTATTCTCATTATCAACAGGCTGCTGCATGCAGACTTGGCTGCCGATCGAAGGAAACAATGTGTCGCGCTGGCTGCCCTCTGCTCCAAGACTGTTCAGAACCAGGAGGCGTCCTCGCCAAACACAACCTCCTGTCTCTCGCTCGCTCGACATGTGACGCTCGTTCGTTTGTCGGCATCCCGCTCTAAATGAATTGCTCAAATGGAAGCTCGTGGTCGTCCAGCTTCTCCGCGTACTTGATCAGGTCCACGTGCTTCACTGGCTCGTTGCGCGGCGAGATCATCTTGAGGTCGCACATCGCCTTCGCGAACGACTGCTCGCGAGCCTGCTTGCACGAAAGCAGCGCGTGTCGGCTTTTCACGATCTCTTCATCCGACGACACGGGCGTCACGTTCAAAGCGCACACTTTGCAGTCGCTGTCGTACTCCGAAAAAGCAAACTCTACCGTTCGTCCGACCGAGAGCTCCTGGCGCACAGCTAACTCGTCTTCGTTCAGATCGAATGGGATCACGAGCGGGAGCTTCAGCTGGCGCGTCGACGCAGCGGCGGCGGCAGCAGCCTTGCTCTTCTTCTTGTTGCCGCCGACAGTCTTGAAGCCTGCATCGTAGCCCAGGTCGTGCGGGATGAGAAAGCCGTGCGAGCCTTCGATGTCGATCACCGTGCCGCAGTGGAGCACGAGCAGCTTGCTGCCAAATTCGGTGGCACTGCTGTTGCGGCGTCCGCTCGTGGAGACGCTTTCAATCTCGACGCAGTCCTCGCTCTTGCGGCGGTTGCTGACCGGCTTTGGCGAAGTCTTGAGCTCCGACACCCCGCCGGATTCAAGGAGCACCGGGTTGGTCACGATCGCCGGCGACGCGATGTTGAGCGCACTCGGAGCCATCTTCGAGTGGCTCCCGCTCATCAGAGGCTCCGTGGACACTGGCTTGGTGCTCACGCCGCGGCGGTGGTTCACGACCACTGGCGTCGAGTTCTTCACCGTCGCCTTCACAGTGGCCTTGCCTGCCGACAGACGTGGCAGCGAGATCTTCTCGGCGCTGCAGCTCTCCACGGTCTCGTCAAGGAGATCCTGGTACGACTGGGCGGTCTTCGATGGGTTCTTGAACTCCTGGAACGCGCTCGCGACGCTCATCAGCACCATCAGCACACCCGCGGCGGTCATCCAGAGCTGGAATCTGCCCAAGAACGTCAACGCGAGCCAAATGAGCACCAGCAGCACGAGACCGATGACAAGCGGGCGGACCAGCGTGTCTACGATGGCGCTTTTCGACGCTGTCGCGGTGTATTCGTTGGTGGCGCTGGCGGAGGAGGACACTCGCAGCCCGGGCACCGAGGCGCTCGCGCGCACCATCATCTTCTCCGAGGACGCGGCGTCCGCAGCTCGTCGGGATTTGCTCGATCCCGCCATCTCTCTCTCTCTCTTTATCTGTCTCCTGCAAATGAACGAGTCAACTTCTTTGGCGTTCTCCTGTCTGTAAACTGTCGGGCTGATTGATGAACGCACGCACGCACACGCAGAGATCGCTTTCTCGATCAGCAGCACAGCCCTGTCGCGATCCTGTCCTGCTCTTCTCTGCTGGATCGATCGATAGTCGGAATGAAGGAATGACTGGCGACTTGAATTTTCAAAGCGCTTTTGCGTCTGTTGTGCAGCAGTATTCCCCCCTTTCGCTCCAGCAAAAGTTGCTTACGCCTTGACCTCACATCATTTTTGAACCCGAGCATACATTTGCCAAGTGAAATGTCGGCAACTCATTCTGGTACAGTGTGCCATCGGTACACTGTACCAGTCTGCACTCGTTTTTGTGCGTAAATCCGAAGCGCCTTTCCTCTCAGTCTGTTTTGATTATCAGGGGATGAGGAGGATTTGCTCCAATTTGGAACATGATGACCTCTATTAATGGATGTGCGAATCTCCTTTCAAAAACCGCAACTGCCTCCTATACCAGATGAGCCTGCGAAATCCGATGGGATGCTTTTGTGGAAATCGAAAACCACAGGAGCTGGCTATCCTGGGAAACCAGATGGTGCGATTGGGAACAACTATCATCCACCAAACTGAAACGGAACAACTCAGTGCAAAAACACTGAGAGGATGACGCTCATGAGCTCATGAGCTCACTCATGTGGTGTCATCCTTCCCTGTCTCATCTCACTCGATCATCAGCTTGTTCCTGGATCCGTTCGCCGACAAGCTCATGATCAGCGCGCTGTCGATCAGCATGATGTGGTCGGACTGCTCGTGACGCTCATCTTTGACATGCTGCTCGTCTCGGGCACGTTCTACCACGACCAGGTTTTCACGCCTGCCGAGTTGGCACTCATGACTGACAGAACAGAAGCAAGCATCATTGAAGTCGTGGAGAGGCGAAGCAAGAAGCGCGACAAGGACGCGGCTCGACTTCACGGCGTGATCGAGCGACTGGTGCGCGCGTCCCTGTCCAGCAGAGCAAACGCGTTGCGCTCGACTGCTCGGATGCGATGCGCGCCACCAACCAACGAGCGTCGCGCACACTGAATGCTATGGTGTGGATGGACTGGGGACGGATGCAGGTGACAGCATTTCGACCGCCACATTGCTTGCCCCTCTTGAACAGCGTAGCGAATATGAGAGGGGTTCACGTTGACGTTCGCAGCACCATCTCACGCACAGCCAAGTGACGAGCAGCGCGCGATGGACCTCTCCCCATCTTCCGCGAGGATATACAGCACCACATTTGTGCATGAGCTCGCTCTGTTCCCGCACGCCAGCCTTCGCGCATTTGCCCAAAATCGGCCACTGCCGTTATGAGTGCAGATGTGTGTGTGTATTCTCTGCGGCACTGGCGCGCCACTTCAGCGTCAACGGATGCGCGCGCCTCTTGAGAGCTCGACCGGATCTCCGTCTACTCTCTTGGCGCGCGCCGTTCTGGATGAACGACAGAGCAGCAGCGCTCACAATCAGCCGCAAGTGGCGCCTCACACAGCGAGACACCGCATCACTCCAGGAGCTGCTCGGGCATCGCGCGCTGCCATTGATTGACTGCAGTCCGATAGACCGATCGAACGGCCGCCAGCAGCCATGTTCATCTACCTGAGCAAGAAGATCGCGATCCCCAACAACGTCAAGCTGCGCTGCGCGGCGTGGAACTCGGACCAGGGCTGGATCGCGTGCGGCGGGCAGAACGGGCTGCTCAAGGTGCTGCGGCTCGAGTCGGCGACGCAGGCGGACGGCAAGGGACCGCGCGGCATCGCCGCCGCGAACAACCTCACGATGAACCAGTCGCTTGAGAGCCACAACGGCGCAGTGGTGTGCGGCACGTGGAACGCCAGCTTCAAGAAACTCACGACCAGCGACGAGAACGGACATGAACAAGAACCCACTGCGCGCGAAGAAGCTGCAAGTGCTGGCTGCTTTCGAGGTCGAGCGCATGCGGAAGAAGATGCTGGACGTGTCAAACATGACCAGCACCAAGGCGACAACTGCAGCGCAAGTGACTGCTCAGACACAGGACACTCTGGTGCAACGCGACGCAGCGACTGGAGAGAGCACCATACGAGAGCGAACACGAGGCAGCGCATTCAAACGCCACAGGCTCTGCAATGAAGGTAACGAACGGGAATACTGGCTCGAGCGCCTTGTGACAATGCTGAAAGCACTAGCGACCTGCTGATCTACTGCGCCTCTTGATCTAGAAACCCGTCGCAGCCAGTGACGCCAAGAAGAAGGATGAGGCACCAGCAGCCAGCAAGAAAGAGAACCGCGATGCTGACGATGGCGGCGACGAAGAGGAGGACGACGGTGGAGGCGAAGAGGACGAGGATGACGAGAGCGACGAGGACGTGGAGGAAGACACGGGCTCACGGAGAACCAGAACCGCCTGCTCTACCTCATCTCGCTCTACTCCAAGCCGGCGATCCGGTCGTCCGACAAAGAGGAGTGGATCCGCAAGCCCGCGCTGCTCGTGCTGCTCTACGAGGCGGTCGTGTCGAGAGCGCTCGACTACGACTACACGCCGTCGTCCGAGATCGTCGAGAACAAGCGCAAGTACTTCAACATCTCGCAGGAAGGCAAGTCCGACATCGACTTTCTGCGCGAAGAAGACCTCGTGAACGGGCTCCAGCTCTCGTCCAAGAGCTACCAGCCGGTGACGTGCTTCCAGATCTCTGAGAAAGGGCTCGAGATCGTGGCCAAGATCAGCAAGACCGACAAGCTCTCGATCAACAACATGGCGTACGCCCCCGGCACGCTGCACCTGCTCCGCGTCGACTGGGACGGCGAGGAGTACTGGCTCGTGGACGACGGCAGTGGGTACCGCCGCTTGTCGTCTGTGACCGAGACGGAGGACGCCTCGTACGTCTCGAGCGCGTACATCCCGCAGTGTCTGCGGTTCGGCGACCGCCCGACGCTCAGCAACGCGCATCGAGCGCACGAATACGACGTGAGCGACTCGAGCATCCTCGACCAGCTGGACGAGATCATCACGCTCAACTCGGTCTCG
>JAASFO010000858.1:0-12153 GCA_023333815.1 Globisporangium recalcitrans | reverse complement strand
CTCCGTTGTACTGCGCCTTTGGCTGGGACATAAAGCCGTGGGCTTCGACGGACTCTGGCGCCAGGAGCGCGGCGGTGGTGGTGGCGAGGACGACGGCAGCGACGGTCTTCATGATTGAGTCTTGTGGGAGAAGGAGTTGGTCGGCCAGCTCGCGTGGACTGGAGAACGCGGATTGCAGAGTGAGCTCATTGCCGGTGGTATGGGGAGCTCTCCAGAAGTTGATGGAAGGGAATTACTAGCTGGCTTCTTGCGGTGGCGTGAATCGGGAGCAACCAGTCGCTAATCCCGTTGAGTTGTGCCTGTTCCGAGAAACCAGGTGGTGCAGTGTCCATAAAAATGACGATTTGTAGGACATTCGAGTCAGACACAGAAGTGGTCCACATCCTGCAGTTTTGTCCACAATTGAAACAATGAGGTTTATTCAAAGAGAGAGACAGTCCAAACTGTTTGTTTTGTCATTATTTCCGATCTGTCAATTACAGAGAATGGTGTCTTTTTCGTCGCATATTTGATAGCAATGTGGTAAATGTCTAAAAAGATAAATAGGATGACATTCATCTGAATGCACACATTCAGGACAATTGTCATGAGTGTCTTGAAAGCGTTTGAGTTTCTGAGGACTCGGCCAAAATGCAAAAATGTTTGATGTCATGACAAATCGACACTTCTGCTCACAGTTGCTTGCTCTGCAGACAAAGTGATCTCGGGTCGATTTGTGGTTTGAGACGCTCGCTCTGCTTGCAGCACAGAAGAAATCGGAGCTGCATGGATGGATGACTCCATGAGAGAAGACTGGCTGGCCACAGAACACAGAACACTGTCGCCAAATAAGAAAAGATGAAAAGCACGACAGGACAGGATCGATCGAGAGAACCCCGGGCTTCTTCTTGTTCGTCTTCTTCTTAGACAGGACGGGTGTTTTCGCAATGGAGTCCCCAGTTCCGATTCGCTCAAGTGACTCCACTCCACTGGACGCGACAAGCACGCAAAGCCGCCTCGCACCATGCTTGGCTCCACTCTGTGGTGGCGGTTCATGGCGTTTACGCTTTGGCTCTTTCAATGGAGCGTTGTTCCTTTGGTCAGCGCCGACGGCTTCATTGCATTCCCACCCGAGCAGTTCGTGCAGCGAGCGAGTGGTGGCGGCGGGCTCCGCGGACCGCAACCACCTCAACTCAAAGCCAATGACCGAAGTGGCTCAGTTCCCGCCAGCACACTCTCGAGCAAGACCAGCAACAGCAAGAAGAGCAAGAATGGTAACGAGTCTACGTCCGCTTCATCGTCGTCGTCTCTGAAGCGGCTGATTGACGAGTCCATCCCGGATTGCGGCGAGTCGCGCGTCGACATCCCGCCGATCGACGTCGCGCACGCAGACACATTCCAGTGGCGGAGCGCCAACGCAGGATACAACAAACCCAGCAAGGTGAGGAAATATGGTCTCATCATGTTGCTTCCTATGCTTGCTTACCCGGTTGGATGAGGCAGCCCACCTGATCCTTTCCGTCGATATGTTGTCAGGGACCGTGCGAGATCTGGATCGGCAGCAACCGAGTGTTTGAGGGTCAGGACTGCGCCAAGATCTTCCCAAATGAGCTCGGAACCATCAAATTCGACTACTCGCCATGCCGCGGCACATGCTTGCTCACGTTCTACTGGCTGGAAACTGGAGCGGACAACAGCGAGTCCAAGCCGACGAGTACGTGTTTGGACACCCGCCTTGCTGGCTGAACTTGCGCCTAGAGTCTCACATGCTGGACCTTCTTGTGTGCCACAACAACGATGACAGAGCACTGCGTACCCATCCGCAACGATAAAAATCCAGAGAGCGACTCAGGAAGCAAATCAACCAGTGGATCAGGAAGCAGCAGCAGTTCATCTTCTTCATCATCAGGCTCTGGATCAGGCTCTGGATCGAACGCCAAGAGCAGCAGCAAGTGCCTCGTGAGTATCGACGATTTGCGAGCCTTGGATGCGCTTAGTAAGCTCTACGGCGCAGTGCACGGCTCTGGTACTCGTCGCGCTGCTCCAGCACCAAAACCACGCATCACGCACCACAAGCTGTTTGAGCCGCTTACGCCGAAATGGCGCCAGCGTCCTCTGGTTGCAGTCCCCGAGCCATACTTTGGCGGCTATGGCTATTCGGCAACGCACACCAAGTCAGCGACTCAGCAGTGCAAGTATGCACCGAATGGCGACTTTACGTGCAGCAGCACAGAGAGCATCACCGACAATTTCCAGCCGTACGGTGGAGATGGTGGTGACAACTGCGACCTCAGCGATGTTGCGCATCACTCAGCAGCAGCCGAACTCTCACAGTGACGATGGCGCTGGAGCTTGCAAAGTATCCTTCCTTCATGGGGCAAAGCAGCATCGAATCATAGACTCACTCCATGAAGAGCGAAAAAGAATCCCATCGAACAACTACAGCAGAACTGCTTGAAGTTGAGCCTGATTGATACATTCACATACAGCTCTCTTTGCTCTGAAATACGCTTGGAGGCGCTTGCATTTAGTCGGCACTTGAGTCTCGAGAGTATGGCGCCATGGCGCTCAGTCCCGCGTCCACTACAGTGTGAAACGGGATCAAATGTTAAGCATCCGACTTTAAATCACCAGCAAGCACGAATGCATCAAGCAGCGCGTACCGTAGATAGTCTGCCCTGTGACGGCTGCCGCCAGGTCGCTCGCGAGAAACGCTGCCATGTTGCCAACGTCGCTGCCTGTGGCGTTGCGTCGCAGTGGCGAGTGCTCTTCCGAGTATTTGCGCATCCGCTGCATATGCAAGTAATCCCCAATGAGCTCCACGTTACTACGGACAAAATTGAGCAACACACGAAACTTGCATGGGCACTGTACCGAAATGCCTGGGATGCCGCGTGCAGAGACTGTGTTCATTGGACCAGGACTCAGACAGTTGACGCGGATGCCCTCGGCTCCCAATTCGTACGCGAGTTGTCGCGACGTCGCCTCAAGCGCAGCCTTTGCTGGACCCATGATGCTGTAGTTCACCTATAAGAGCAGCAGCACGACTCGCACACGTCAGTATACTATCATCATCATCATCCTCATCGCTGCATTTTCTGCTGTCTCACCTTTGACGCGCCAGCATAGGAGAGCGCCAGGACACTACGATCCCGCACAAGACTGCCATCCACGTCGCTCGACAGCAGCGGATACGCAGCTCTCGTGAGCGCGATCAGGCTGTACGCGCTCACATCCATAGCCTGGTGCCACGCCTCCTTTGTTGCCGTGAGCGCGCCGCCGTGGGTCGTGAACGTCTCGCGCGGCGCAAACGCGATCGAGTGCACCAGGATGTCGAGCTGTCCGTCAAAGATCTCGCCGCACGACTCCATCAAGTTGCTGATGCTCTCTTCGCTCTCCACGTCGCACTCGCGGAAGTGCAGCGGCAATTGCGATTGGGAACCCGCATTGCCATCGTGACTTGTGGCAGTTGGACCGTGGAACGCGCACGCCTGGACCTGGCTCTGCGTGAGCGCGCTCTTGGAGGACACCACCACCTGCGCGCCGTGCGAGAGCAGCGCCTGCGCGATGTTGGCTGCCAGCGAGTGCTTGTTCATGAGTCCCACCACGAGCGCGCGCTTGCCGCGCAGCAGCATCGCGCCTGCAGTCATTCTTGGACGATGGCTTGGAGAGCTTTGGAAATGTGCGAGCTGTGTTGCAGTTGATTTACAAACGCACTTGCGTGGTCCACATCAAGTCGTTTCTAACAACCATTCGTCAGATTGTGCTCTGAAAGGTGATTCTTCACATAACCGAGTGGAGTGTCTATCTGGTTTTGATCTGGAAGGTGTGCTATTCACTTATCTAGCATGTTATAAACTCGGACGGCTTCAATCGGACTAATGGGTACAACCACTCGACCACCGGAACCCACAGGTGAGGAGGATCTTGGAGGAGACGAGTTGGTTTGTAGGACGCCATTGCTGGTACTGACGTCGCTGCTGCGGTTTGGAGCGGAGTAGAGCGTGTTGGTGAACGTGTGCACAACAAAGAGCTTGCCCGTTGACGAGTCCGAACGCTCGAGCCACTCGGGAACCTGGGTTTGCCTGAGTAGACCTCAACGCTTTGTCCCATCGGGATCCGCTTGAGACTCAACAGTCCGTGAACCACGACCTTGAACGACTGCGTCGCCATGGAAATCTCAAAGAACTGGCGCGTCTCATTGTACAACTGCACGTGCGTGTCAGTTTTCGAGCAGAGGATCGCGCCTTCGATGAAGTTCCCCAGAGAATCACAGATCTCGACGTGGCCGCCTTCAGAATACCAGTCAAAACTGGTCACATCCGACCCGGGAGGTCGCTTGCTTGGATACGTTGATGTGCTCGGGCTATCCGCTGAACCAGAGTAGCTGTCGGTAGTACGCGCTAGCATCTGTAGAGGCGGGATCACTGACTGCTTGAACTGGGTTTCCTGGTCTACCTCGCCGCAGAGCTGTACACCGAGGTTACCCACAGAGTTGAGCTCTTCGGTTCTCTGATCTTGTTGAGTATTGACTGTCAGGCTATTATGATCAGCAGTGCTTCCCTCGTCGATGTGGTCTCCCTCATGATGCTCGCTCTTCTCATCTTGGTCGATGCCCAACTCTGAAGCCTGCACAAGCACTTTGGACGACGAGAGCGCCAAGTCGAGCCACTCCTTCTTCCCGCTCTCGAACGCCACGAGCGCGCAGTTGATGTCCAAATCCATTCGCTTGATGACCGCGAACTCGATTTGCTGCGTGTCGTTCGCGATCTCGATCTGCCAGTCCACCATTTGAGGCGTCAGCAGCGCGATATCGCCTACTGCATACACAATCTAGCAACCAAACAGCCGAATGATAAAGAACCAAGCCAACCGAATGACTCAGAACGATGTGCATACACAGCATACCTTGCAGACGTGGTGCTGCAGGTTGATGGTTTGCAGTGGTTCATAGGGCGAGATCTGCACAGTGCAGAGCTCTGGCTCGCTTGGGCGGACGTCCATGACACGCCCCGCTGTCATCGAAGCGGACGTATCTCTGCCATCAGCGATCGATGCGAGCTCGACAGTATCGCCAATCTTGACGCGCAGTGACGTCATGATTGCGAGCCTCCAGACACGAAGGGACGGAGGTTCGAAGCGGCAAGGGTGGGCGGGCAACTACTCAACGCCACATCCACAATCCCAAGTCTCGCATGACGTGCTGAGCTTGAGCAATCGACCCGGAGCTTTGGCGATCGTCTGATCCAGGTGCAGTGAGTCAAGCAGGGTCATTCCGTAGTGGCTCTTCACGACTTGAAACGCACCTGCTCGTTTGGCTTTTCTGATTCGATCAACTGTCGCATAGAAGAACATGGCTACACAACAACGCGCTTCTATTGGCTAAAACCATCTCTCCAACCACAATCCATTGGCTAAAACACAAAATGAACCTGTCTACTTGCATACATCAAAACACATGTAAAAACAAAGGGACCACTGTACTCTCTCTCATTTCTCTCTTTCTCTCTCTCTCTTTTTTTTTCAGCTTTTGTCGCGCCACAACAGAACCGAAATGAAGATTCGCGCGCGGAGCTGCTAATCAACCCGTTTGTCTGTCTCTGTCTCTCTCCATCGCATTCCCACTCTCGCACTTCACAGCCAACGCGTTCAAGCACCTCCTCACCAATTAGCGCACTATGGGCGTGCAGAACCTCTGGGTGCTGCTGGCGCCTGTGGGTCGCCAGATCGAGATCGAGTCGCTGTCGAACAAGGTGCTGGCGGTGGACGCGAGCATCTGGCTCACGCAGTTCGTCAAGGCCATGCGCGACGACGAGGGCAACATGATCAAGAACGCGCACCTCATCGGCACGTTCCACCGCGTGGCCAAGCTGCTCTTCTTTGGCATCAAGCCCGTGTTCGTGTTCGATGGCGCGACGCCCGAGATCAAGAAGAAGACCACGGCGCGCAGACGACGGCATCAGGAGCACCAGGCGGCGAACCTCAAGCAGACGGCGCAGCGCATCCTGATCAACAGGCTCAAGCTCCAGCGAGCAGAGGTAGGGGGAGAGAGTGTGGTATATACCGAGTGTAGTGGCGTTGACGGTTGTATGTGTGGTGCTGCTGCTGTGTTTGCAGTTGAAGCGAAATGGTGGCAAAGCGGTGCCGGCGGTCGATCCAAACTTTGTGCTTCCAGAGCAGAAAGCCCCAGACAAAGAACAAGGTGGTGATAATGAAGCAAAGAGCGCTGCTGCTGCTGCTTCCGCAGTCGAAGGTGGTGCAGCGTCAGCAATTGAGATTGACGCGAGTGATGACGAAGCGAAGGACGAAGCGAAAGAGAGCTCTGCGGTGGAGGAAGAGCAGAAAGGGGCGTCGGGCGGTGGATGCTTTGACGACGAGAATGGTGATGATCATGACGACGATGACGATCTGACGATCGACGACATCGTGCTCGACACGTCTCGGATCGCCAAGATCGACCTCCAGGCGGTGTTTGCGCTCCCGGCGCACCTCCAGAAGGACATGATCAACCGGATCCTGAGCGACCGCCGCCAGGAAGTGCGCAACAAGTTCATCCCGCTCGCCGGCAAGCCCGAAGCGTACTCGCACACGCAGATCTCGTCGTTTCTCGCGACGACCGCGCTCCACAAGCGCATTGAAGCGGCAAAGAAGAAAAACCGAGAGAAACAGACGGAGGCGCTCGCAGATCCCCCACAGAGTGCGAAGTTTGGGCCAGGAAAGCGCATCGCGTCACGGAGCGATCGGTTCTTTGTATACAAGAAAGCGTCGGAGAATCGATTCGGTGAAGAAGACGATGGAGAAGATGATGGTAGTGGCGGGAAAGAGGGAAAGCTAGCTGGATCTGATGCAGACGAAGAAGGCGTGGAGAAGGATGAGCTGAGCGTCGTGAACGAGATTGAGCGGTTTGAGGACGAGACCAGGCGCACGGTGATGTTTGCAAGTGGTGCTGGTGGTGGTGATGGTCGCCATGGCAGCAATGGCAACAGCTTCCCGCTCTTGGATCGATTCAAGAGGAGACACCATCGTGATGAAGATGATGGAGAGGTTGGGAAGCGAGCGCTCACAGATTTCTCGGTTGCGTCGGTGAAGGAGTTTGCGAAACAGGCTGAACGGCAGCAGACGCGGAAATGGGCGATTCGAGAAGCAACGGCATCGTGGATCGCAAAGAACGAGACGCAGGAAAGGTCTGAGCCAACGCTTGCGATTGAGCAAGCGCGACGGAAAAGACTCAAGATTGAGGACCAAGCAGCTGAGGTCGACGTTGCTGAGACGAAGACGAAGAGTGATGCCGGCGCTCTCAAAGAGGAGCAGAGCATCACCATTTCATTCAAGACGGACGACGTGGCAGCTCCAGATGACAAGTGTCTCGAGCTTTTTCCTGCGTCAATGTTCGAGACGACCAAGGAGGACGAGAAAGCGCAAGGGGTGTCGCCAGTACACGCTGACGAGGACGATGTTGGTACGTGGAGCACAATGTCAACTCTTGATGAAACGTAGCAGTACTCACCCCGATATGGTTGTGTGCGTTGGATTGCTTAGACTGGGAAGACGTGTCAGGTGGCACTGCAAACACAGCCGCAATGATTGATGAGAAACCACGAGATGGGAGCGAACGCGAAGCTCCGACAGCGGAGCCTGCTGCTGTTGCTACTGCTGGAGATGGCGACGAAGAAGACGACGATGATGTCGAGTGGGAAGAAGTGGATAACGCAGAGCAAAAGATCAACGCCTCTGAGCAAACATCTACGACGTTCGAGGAATCGAAGGAGGAGGGTGACGTTCAGCTGGATACGGCAAGTCTTGAAGATACTGATGAAGGCGATGAGGATCAGGACGAGAATGACGAGATGTACCTGTCGTTGAAGAATGAGCTGGAAGACGCGAAGGCAGAGGGAGATCTGGAGGAACTGCGAGGAGAAGCACTGAAGTCTGCGCTTGCGACAGCGTCAAACCTCACGTGAGTGCGCTGCTCTGTTACACCTCTCTGCTGAGTGCTTGGCTTTTAGCGCTGTCACTAACCTAGTTGTCACTTACTAACTCTGCCACAAACACAGACAATGGGCTGCTGGTGCTGTCCGCCGAGCGCTTGCTGCTCACTCGCTGCAGCACAAGCAGTTTGTAGAAAATGAGCATCCGATCACAGGGAAATCGAGCCCGCGTCGTGGATCTGGCGCGTCGTTCGAAGAAGCAATTGGGGTTGTCGAAGAAGAGGAGGAAGAGTCCAAAGACGGCGAGGAGGGTCATGAGACAAAGTCGGAAGAATCGACTGCGCGAACAACACACAAGGACCCCTCTCTCATAATCGATGCTGGTGAGGAGAAACCTGGCGAGTCGCTTGATGCAGATGCTAATGCTGTGGGCGAAGATGAGCAGTTGCAGATGACGATTGCGAACTCCATGGCCGAGGATCTCGACAAACCTCGCGTGTCGAGGTACTTGCAGTACTCCTCTCCTCCCCCAGCCCAGTCTTCGGCAGTTTCACAACCAGCAGCGCAAAGAGAAGAAACAGTCGACGTCGCAGCGATCGAATCCGAGCAAACAGAGCTCAAAAAGCTTCGCAACCGACAGATGCGCGACGTGGAAGGGTTCAATGACGACATGGTGGAAGAAGTGATGGAGCTGTTGCGACTCTTTGGCGTCCCGTTCCTCGTGTGTCCGATGGAAGCGGAAGCCCAGTGCGCTGCACTTGAGCAACTCGGGCTCGTGGACGGGATCATCACGGACGATAGCGACATTTTCCCGTTTGGCGGCAGAAAAGTGTACAAGAACATTTTCCACAGCCAGAAATTCGTTGAAGCGTTCTTTGCAAAAGACATTGAGCAAGAGCTGGGGTTCTCCCAGGAAGAGATGATCTCGCTGGCGTTGCTTCTGGGAAGTGATTACACAGACGGCATCCGAGGCATTGGGATCGTGAATGCCACGGAGGTCGTGAACGCGTACCCAGGGATCAATGGTCTCCAGGAGTTTAAGGAGTGGGTGCAGTCTTTTGATCTGGCCGAGGAAGCGCAGCGGGTTGCGGATAAGAAAGCGAAGAAAAGCGACGCGGAAGTCGCAGGAATGGATGTGCGCGAGAGGTTCCAGTACTCTCACGCGAGTGTGCGTCGCAAGTGGGAGTTAGGGGACGAGTTCCCGAATGCCCAGGTGGTGAAGGCGTACAAACAGCCGCAGGTGGATCGCTCGGACGCGCGCTTCTCGTGGGGTCTTCCAGATCTGGCGGCGTTGCGAGAGTATACCAGGGGAACGTTTGGCTGGGATCAGCAGAAAGCAGACGCCGTGCTGCTGCCATTGTTGCAGAAAGCTGCGAGCGCCGGTCGAGGGGTGCAGACGCGGATCGACCAGTTCTTCACGACGTACGACGACGAAGTGCGCTATGCGAAGATCCAGAGCAAGCGCCTGCGGTCCGCAGTGGAGAGTCGAGCGACGACGGGGACATCTGCGGTGCATAGTGGAGGAGGAGGTAATGGTGCAGATGCAAAAACGCCAACAGCATCACCATTTTTTGGGAAAGCAACATCAACAACGACGAAGAAGGTGACGAAGAAGAAAACCACGCTTGCGGCCCTGGGTTTTGGACCCAAGAAGTGAGAAGCCACACTCTCTCAACACGAAGAGCTTCGATGGAGATCTAGATCCAGTCAGTTGTATCCAAAGTGGGGGAATGAACACCTATCAACATGGAGTTCCTCGTGAGATTCTGAAAAGATCCTGGGTTTCTCCTGCGCGAAGGAACTCGTTTATGTGTCCATGCCAGCCAGCCAGCAGGTTGAAGGTCGCTCGCTCACGGTACGAAGTCTGAGCGAAGTCTGGTTATTCGGAAAAAGGTAGAGATAGGCTGACGGCTCTCTCGCTTGTCAAGAATAGTTTGCGTCTGTCAATCTCAAACACAGACGCACGAAGCCCTGAGTGTCAGTCAGCGCCACACGCCGCGAAGCACCAAGCCAAGCAAAAGAGTTCTCGCCATCAGCAGAAAGAAATGGAGTCTCGAGGAAGTGCGCTGAGCAGCGCGGGAGTGGCGATGATCATGAACCGGTACGACTCTTTCACGCGTTTGGAATCCCCCCTTTCTCCACTCACGGTTCAATTGCGTGTGCTGACTGAATTGTGTGCTTGCAGGACGTCGAAAATGCCGCTGACGCTGGACCACGTTTCCCCCGCGACCCGCCTGCTGGAGAAGCGACGGCAAATGTTCGAGGTCCAGGAGGCGCTCGATGCTTAGAAAGAAGAGTTTGCGCGCCGAGAGGTGCGCTAGCTGATCGAGTGAATGCAAGCGATCCACTAGTGGTTAGTGAGCCTAATTGTGCTTCCACACCACACAAATACACAGGACGCGTTCCATCGTCGAGAGGAAGGGCTGCGAAAGAAAGACCTCGAGCTGCAAGAGTCGCTGATCAAATTCAACAAGTTCCTACAGGTTCGTTGGTTGTTCAGCTATGTGGACATGTGAAAAACTCCAAACGTAGGTCTCACTCAATGCTTCCGATTGATTCACTGTCGAATAGGAAAACGAGTCCAAGCGCAATCGCGCCGTGAAGCGCGCGAACGACGAGATCAAGCAGCGCCTGACGGAAGAGCAGGAGGTGGCGAAGCTCAAGGAGCACCTGGAGCTGCTCATGGTCGAGAGCGAGAAGCTGGGCAACGAGGTGAGGAAGAACATGAAGTACACGCGGTACCTGGAGGTGGTGCAGGAGACCGTGCCGGAGGACTACCCGGAGGTCGCGGATCTCGTGAACCGGTACCACACGCTGAAAGAGACGAACCGCGACCTGCGACAGAACCAAGTGCTCCACGAAGAAGAGAACGAGATCAAGCGCCTCGAGTTTGCGAGTTTCCAGAAAGAGCGCGCGAACGAGATCCTCAACTTCAACAACAAGATCGCATCGCTTCAACGGGAGCTGGAGACCGAGGAGGTCCAGACGATCCGTCTTCAGCACGAAGCCGATGCGAGTATGCGCATGACGACCCAGAAGACGCTGGCGCTGGGTCAGATTGTCATGGCGATCGACAACTTGTTGCAGAGGTGTACCAGCGGCATCCACGGCCAGATCCTGAAGCACATGGAGGGGAGCAACAATGCGGCAGCTGCGGCTGCAGAGTCAGCTTCATCCAGTGCAGCGAGTGCTACTGCCAATGAACCTGACGCCTCGTCGTTCCTGCCGAATACGAGCGCGAACAATATCTCGGAAGCCGACATGATCCAGCACGGACTGAAGGCAATGGCCGACCTGGAGGTTGTCGCCGCCTACATGGTGGACTTCACTGCGATCGTGCAGGGACGCCTCGATGCGCAGCGCGCACAGAAGCGATCGAGTAACCAGAGCGTGCCCTCTGCTGCTGTGGCTGCTGCTGCTGGTGGTGGTCTTGCAGTCGCTCCGGGTGCTGGGACCCAGGCGAACCCCAGCAACAATAATAGCAGCGGCAACAAATAATCGCTGCATGAATGAATGCTTCCACTCCGAGTGATATATTCAATAGTACGCGTCAACTAAGTGGGTTCGGGTAGACGTGACTGAAGACACTCGCCTTGTTCAGAGAACCTCTCGGAGAGCTCCTACCCCAAAGATGGCGATCCTCTCCTGGCAACAAACCACCCTCGCATTGAGCTGTGCTGTCGCGTTCCTCAGTGGCTCACATGCCGGCTCAGGTGCAGACTCACGCGCGTCAACGAAATCCAAGGTTGTTGGAGGCGATGATACCAAGGCGTCGACGATCCCAGCGCCAACCCCAGCAGCATCGTCAGCATCCTCTGCTGCGAGCACAGCAGCGTCTCTGGTGCTCTGCATGTTTGCCACAGCGTTGGGTGTGCTCACAGGCTAGCTTAGGTCAGTGGGGATACCTTCTCTTGAGCCAAGTGGTTTGCTGGACACCAATTTTCATCATTTGAACACATGAACTGATAAGACACCTCACTTGCCATTTCGTTACTCCTTGCTGTTTGACCTTGCCACTCACTCGCCCTCACATACAAGCATTCACAGACAGGTTCTACACAAACAGGTTTGACAAGATCTACCCTCTTGACATGGTCTTCACTTGAGTCAGAAAACACCTTAGAACCCCCACGAGTTGGTGCCAGTACTGCGGATGTTCGGCGACGGCGACGTCTTTTGGTTGTTGTTGTTGTTGTTGTTGTTGTTGTTGTTTCCGTTGTTGTTGCCATTGTTGTTGTTGCCGTTG
>JAASFO010000857.1:0-12158 GCA_023333815.1 Globisporangium recalcitrans | reverse complement strand
GGAAGACGCGTTGCAACTAGAAGGTACACTTTGAATGTGTGGTGTCATTTTGCGATTGCGGTGCGTTCCATAGAATGCGCTAATGCTACTCTATGCTGCGAGCAGATACGATACCGGCTGAGACTGACGACGTGGAGCTAGAGTTTGCATTTTACAAACCGAGCGACGACGCGAAAGAAAAGCTGTTCGCGCATGTTCTCGGCGCGAGCAGTGGCTCCAGCGCCGATGATTTTTTGAAAGCGGTACGAGTTTGCAACGCTAGCGCCACGAGTTTGGGGTACGCATCGGAAATAGTGTGGCGCTGACGTTGTTGTTGTTGCTGTTGTTGTCCGCGGTAGAGACTCGTGGCTGCGCTTATGCCGGTTGCAGAGCAATCCAGCGAGGACGCATCGTCATCTTCTCTGAATCTGCCGACAGATGACTCGAGTGCAAGCGATCAAATGAACCAAGCAGTTAAACAAGACCCGGAGAAGATAGACAAGAGCAGCTCCTTGGATGCAGACGTGAGGAAGGTAGCAAACTGGGCAGCGATCGGCGTCTCAGCTGCATTGCGCGACGCGGGGCTGCTCGAGTGCAGTGACGAGGAGCTCCAAAGGCGCATGCTGAACCCCGAAGACGACGAAGTGAGCAGCGAGATCCGCGACCTGCAGCTGCTGCTGCGCGACCACGTGCGTCGCACAAATGAGACGAAGCGCGTGCTGCGCAATGTGCTGCAGAGGTGCGTTGTTTGCATGTGTATGTACCACCAGTGCGGGCATGTGCGTGTGTTTGTGAAACTAACAGTCTGGTCATGTCGTGATTTGGTGTGGATTTGTCAGTACGAAGCCGTGGTTGTCGCAGCAGGAAGACACGAGCCAGGCAATAGAGAAAAAATACCTGGGCATGTGGCGGCGGAAAAAGGTGCGTCCCACTTCGAAGTGTAGTGCATCAATGGCACGACAGTGTCTTGGAACTATGGCGTCACGGAAGCTAACGCTTTCATGTGTGCTTGGTTGCTTAGGAGCTCGAGCGGAAGAAGAAACTCAAGGACAAGAAGATGATGCGGAAAGAAGGTGCGTACGCTGCCTCTTGGATGATGCCTCTTGCATTGGGATTGCTTTCGTAGAGCATGAGCCCTGACTTTTTTTGTGTGCGTGTTCGTGCTCTCCTGTGCGTGTCATCCAGCATTAAAGAACAGCAGCGAACCCCCTGCTTTCCAGCTTTCACACTGAAGGAGAAACCACCACAGAGCGATCGCGCTGAAGTGCTCTTGTGAGCTGAGAGCGTTCTGTTGTATGCGCGCCACTTGCTCGCTCCATCACACGAGCCTTATTTATTTTTTGACAGCGTGAGGGAGAGAGAACCGACACAACCAGAGAGATGAAGAGTGATAGATCGCGTCGATTGAGTGGTGGGGCATGATGTCGACTCATCTCCAATCACAGAGAACACGACAGCCACAACAAAAGCTCATGTTGGGATCAAAAGGGCTCTTTGGATGGTTAGAATTCGCTTTTTGTGTGCTGTGATTTGCTTTGTTTATCTTATCGTCAGTGGCTCGCACCTTTGGATTTGTTTCCTTGCTTTGGTGCGGCTACTCATTTGCCGAGCGGTGGGAAATCGTCATTGTATCCGCCACCATTTCGTCGGACTGGAGAAGGGCTGCTGTGGTGCTGGTGGTTGTACTGTCGGCTGTGGGGCGAGCTGTTGTATCCGTAGTTGCCGCCACGACCCATTCCCATGCCCGGTCCAGCTGCTTGTGGCGGCGGTGGCGGTGGAGGAGCGTTCGTGGGGTACCCACCACCATTACCACCACGGAAATGATCTGGAGGCGGTGGTGGACGCGGCATGCCCGCGTTGTCTATTCTATTGTACTCATTCCCAGGCGCGAATCGTCCTCGACCAGGAAGCGGCGGCGGCTGCTGCTGCTGGTTGTAGAACTCCATGTGCGGCGGCGCTGCTGGGTAGCGACCCATTTGCTGTTGCGGAGCATATCGGTTGTAGCCACCACCACTGCTGAAAGCGTTCGTGTCGTTGGCGCTGCTGCTGTTGTTGTTGATGCTGTTGCGAGACGGACGGTACGCGTTGTGGTTGCGCGTGAAGTCCGGGTCGTTCATCTCCTGCTCGCGGTTCCGCCAGAGCACTTTGCTCTCTTTCCAGTCCTGTGTACTCTGCACTCTTGGGGCTCCACCAGTGTTAGTAGCATCAGAAGCAGAGCTCTCTGCCGGAGACGCTGGCGACAATCGAGGCTTTGCGTCCGCATTCCGATCATATTCGGCCGATCGATCCTGACGATTTGTCACTCTGTCGCTTCCGCGTCCGCCTGCCCCCGCTCCTCCTCGCCCTCGTCCGCCAAAGCCGCGGCTTCCGTCAGGACCGGATGCTTGCTGGTTGTTGCTGGTGTACGCCTTTGCACTCGATGACAAAGCCGACTGACCACCGTTGCTCTTGCTGCTGGTCTTCAGGTTCGCTGGCGAGTTTGATGACGTGGACGTCGAAGACGACGACGACGGCGACTCAGTTGTGCTGCTGCTGGTAGCTGCGGAGGTATCTTCGCCAAAGATGCGTGCGCGCGCCTCCGCGTAAGCCTTTTCCCGGTCCTGCATCGATCGCTGCGCGTTTTTCGCATCGCCCGGGCTCTTGCCCCCGTTTGCACCTGGTCGCGGTCCGCCGCGCTTGCGCATCATGATCTTTGGCGCGGACGCCGGCGTCACGGTCTGCTGCTGCCGGTCCGAGGACAAGTCGATCAGCAGCACGCTCGGTACGATGCTCTGCGCGGTCTTGAAGAGCGTCACGACGCGAGGCGAGTTGCCGTCGTAGCCGCCACCGCCTGCGTACGGATTGTAATCGGCGGTCTGGTGCTCGAGACAGCAGCGCTCAGCGAGGCGGTGGATGATCAGGCGGTGGTACGACGACAGCGGCGGGAACATGAGCTGCGACTCGCGCGGGTTCTTGATGAAGCGCACGATCTGGTCCTCGAACTTGAGCAGCGTCAAGCGCTCGCGCGGGTTCTCCAGGCACGCGACCAGCACGGGGTCCATGGGTCCTCGGGTTCCGTCCAGCGCTGACGCAGCGGCGGCGCTCGCAGTCGCTGCACTCACGGGCTGCGCGTTCCCCCCGCCACTCGGATCAAAGAGCACGCGCTCGTAGGCGCCTCCGTCCTGCGATGGCACTGGCAGCGGCTGCACGATCCGCATGTTCCCAAGCGCCTGTGCAGCAGCGTCAACGCTCTTTGCAGCTGCAGCGATGGCCACGGCGCGCGCACTCGGGTCCTCCTGGGTCTCCCAGTCGTCGTCGCTGTCCGCGCAGGGCGGTGGCAGCGGGGGAGACGCTGCGCTGGCTGTCTGCTGCGCTTGGTCCTGCTCGTCACGCAGCATCCCGTTCAGCTAGTAAGTGGGGCGGAAGAATATTGGCGCAATCAAAGGTCGAATCGGATCTGGTCCAGCGACTCGGTCACCGAAAACGAAGGGAATCTGTTGCCTACGAGAGAGAGAGAGAGAGAGAGAGCAGAGGACGTCAGTAGAGGGATAAGTGCACACAGAGATGCTGTGACTACGCGCGTGTGCGTGCGCGTGTACCTCGTATTGCCAGCGTAGCGGCGGTCTGCGTCGTGCTGTGCTCGCGAGTGTCTGAAGTGACCAACGTGATGGATTGTATGAGCAGCACCACGAATAGATCAAAAAGCAAAACAGGACACCAAGCGCCTGCAACAATTGATACACTAATGTTTACGGAGCGGCGATTTGCTTCCATATTTTATTTATCTGGATAACTTGAATAGCGACTTTCGAAAGAAGACTGGATCTGACTTAAGTCTGCAGTTTTAAGTTAAGCTGGAAACCTCTATCTCCCGATACTCTCCATTCCACTGATGCGTCTCGTGTTTCCACCAATCACACTTCACATCTGCGAGCTTCGAAATAGCCCCCCGTGGGGCAGTATTAATTAGGTGCGCGCGATTTTCTGTGTGTGTGTGTGTGTGTTGCTTCCTCCTAGTGAGCAAGTCCTGAACGTTCGTTGCCTCCCGTACTTCCTACCTGTTGTTGTTGCTGCTGCCACTGATGACTCGCCCACCGCTTCCATCGTCGCTCGCAAGCCTTCCTCCCCGTGTTGACGACCACGGCAACGTCTCCATTCCCTCGTCACCTTCCATCTCCATCTCTCCATCTTTCTCTCGCATTCTTGGCTGGGACTGGAAACCTCGCTCCGGTCGTCAACGCGCCGAAGAATAGACTACGTGGTCTCGGTGGTCTGGTCTCCGTGCGTCTTTGGCCGGCGATGGTAGCTGTGGTGGTAAGACCGCTGCTTCCTGTCGGCGTGCTTCAGCGTCTGGCTGAGCGAGTTGAGCTTCTTTCTCGGCAGTCCCAGATCGTCTCCGTCAATGTAAATGCCGCGGTGAATGTCGAGATCCCGAAGGTGCACACGGTCGACGTGGCCTGCAGCGACAGGTTGCTGTGCAGCGTGCGGCAGCACACTCAGACTCTCCAATGGAATGCTATCCACTTCATCCTCCTCACCCTGGACCTCATCTCCCTCGACAGCAGCAACAGCAGCAGCACTGGTGCGGCTACTTGCGCCGGTTTCACTAATCCCCGCATGAGTTTCCTGTTCGTCTGATACCAGACTTGACCGGCTATCGCTGTGGTAAAACTTCTTGAGCAACGTCTGTCGAATCTCCTCCCGCTTCGGGTCCTCCTGATGAATCACGCGGATTCGCTCCATTGACGCTTCCTCCTGGCGCCGCAACCGGTCGTACTCCTCCGCCTCCTGAGCCTGCAGCTCGAGCGCGAACGTGTAGTCCGGGTCGTCACCGCCCGAGGGCCGCTCGTCCATGGGGATCTCCTGCTGGATGACGCTCATGACGCCGTACTCGCAGTCGGCGCTGGGTACTTCGACAAAGCACCAGCCGACCTGGCGGTCGTCCCCAAAGCGACCCGCGATCTCCATCTCGAACCGCTCCTCCTCTTCGCGCTGCAGCTTGGCCGCGAGCTCCTCGTCCATGACGTCGTAGAGGTTCACGCCGCCGCCTGCGCGCGCCGCCGCGGCCACAGGGCTTCCCCACGGGTTTCGACTCATGCTGCCTGCGTTGGCTTCTCTGCACTTGGTGCTCGCTGCTGCTGCTGCTGGTTTCAAAGCAGGACAGGCAGCAAGGCAGAACCCAGGACAACCACTCCGCAAGCGGATGGGTCAGTCAGAGTGAGTGATGGTCGTTGTCACTCAACCACACTCCCAAAAAAAAGAGCGAGAGAGGAGAGGAGAGAGAGAGAGAGAGTGGAGAGAGAGAGAGAGAGAGAGAGGGAGAACAGATTGGAACGTATTGTGTGGAGAGTCGGCTATTTCAGTACTTTTGAAATCGTGCAGAAAGCGGCTCGGATCAGAGTGTACTCGTTTTGTGGAGATCGACCTGATTGCTGGATCATTGCAGCAGATGCGCTGGTTTTAGCCAATCCGCGCAGAGAGAATGAAAGCTCGAGCTGATTGCACAATCGACTGAACGATTCTGACAAATCAGAGCAAAGGTGCGCACTTTTAGCCAATTGCAGGGTATGAGTAGTGAAACTACGACAATAGATATTTGGACGCACCATCTTTCGAAGGGTACCACATTTGTGAGGCAGGTGCCAACTGTTCATGCCTTCGTAGGTACGATTTGGTTGTTCATTTTGGAAACCTTGTCAATCCTTTCTGTCTTTCATGAGAGCGCGAATGGCTGGCTACAATGCGAGAGCGACATTCGATCGATCGCGCACTCCAAGCACTCACACACATCTTGAATCGTCGCAATCCCATTCACTTTCACACACCTGCTCTTCTACATGCAAATCCGCGTCCACACGCACAAAGATGGTGCCAGAGAACACACAGTTCCTCTGAACCAGGTCGGCTCCATAACGACCGAGAACGCTGGTGTCACAGAGCTTTGCGACTGCAAGCGCTCTTGGCACATCCCGCCCATACAGAGTCGAGCGACCCTTGCGCACGCTTGCCAGAGAACACCTCGCATGCTTTCTTCTCTTTTCTCTCCAGCAGTGACTATTCCCATAAAGCGCCAGCCTGAAGAGGCTCTCATTGCATCGCTGATGCACACAGCAGGATGGCGTCAGAGCGCACGACTGACCACAGGCATGCCTGTGTGGATTGGTGGACAACGTCAGTGGTGGCGTCAATCGTCCAGCAACCCAGAGTTTGGCTCTGGGACATTCGTCAGACGACCCACACAAGTGCACCAATAACACCTGCTGGCGAGGCACGAGCACGACCGCACAAAGAGATCAACGTGCGCATTGCCTTCGCTGTGTCCCAAGTGGCGCGCGCACCAGTGATTCTCATGAGAGCGGTCGAACACGAGCACCTTTGGCGCCACATTCAGTGGAGAGCACTGCCTCCAAAAGACGCGCGTGTGGCTGACTTGCGCAATGATGAATGAAGAGATGAAAGCGTGACCTTCAACGTGGCTCTCTCAGAAAAAGAAAGCAAGAAGCAATTGGCACGAGTCAGCCGCACCTGCTCAACACACTTGGCATTCAGTTGGCCAAAAAGGCGAAAAGCGTCCATCCCTGAAATGTTGCAGAAGGGATTCTCACCGTGTTTTGAGACGTCCAAGTGTTGGGTTTGATAGAGAGCGATCTGGTTTCACACCATGATTTGCCATTTTTGTGCAAATGGAGAGGGTTGATCCAGCTGAGAGCAACTCCTTGTATTCGATCTTTTAGCGTTTTGGAGGGCTCGTTGTGTGGTCAACATTGCTGCAGATCTTCGTCACCTCCTTTCCACTCGAAGTTGGCTCGGTTTTACAACAGGAGACGACTTTCTGACACGAACCCCTAGCCGCGCGAGATCCAAAGGTTGCACGCCGTTCCGCTCGTGTTCCCACCTCCTTCTCATCCTCGCGTGCACAAACATCAGGAGCTGCGGAAGCTCACTCAGACTCGCGACTGCACGAAGTTTGCAAACTTTGGAGCCATACTGAGACTCCTATCAGCACTACTTTCCGCAATAGTCAGCGCTAAAACTTCGAAAAAGTGCTGGAAACATGGTTTTGCTCGTGCGAAGGAATGGTGGCTGAATTGCCAAATTTTGGGAGAACACCAAAGCTCGATCTGGATCCGACCTGCTGATATGTTTTATCGTACAAGAAAAGATCAAGAAGCACGAAATATCCTATATCGGACGCAGGATTCGTGTGTCTTAGTTCTCCCAAGTCGAATCGCTAAAAGTGCACCAAACTCAAAATGTACCTAGATCAAGCTTATTCGCTGTCATTCCCAGCTGCTCGTTCGTCCGCAAAAAAAGTGGATGCGCAATCCGCTGCATCTGAAACGGCCGCAAGAACAGATTGTTGTGAACAAGCACCAAAAGTGCTCAACCTTCACAAGAAGGATGGAGCAGAAGAAAGAAACAGCCAAACGCTGAAGCTGCAACGTCAAACCAGCCAGCCCACACAACAAACAAAGAGTCACCATGCAAATGCAGCACGAACAAAACACGAATATTCACAGGCATCAAAAAAGCACACACACACTCTCTCTCCTGCTGTTCTTCAAGCCTTTTCCAGCGTTTGACTCGCTCGCTCTCTCTTTATTTCTCTGATCCGTGAAAAAGGCGATCACGCAAAAGTGGCTCTTTTCTGCCCACAAAGAGTGGTTGTCCCTCGCTCACCTGTCCCACCCTCATTGAGCAACTTTGTGCTCTTTCTGGCTGCGATGCCTTTCTCTGAATGAGCAACTTTTGCTTCCTTCAAGCTTTCCCTTGAACCTTCATCGCTTCGCTTCATTCATGCCTGCTCACAAGCACTCGCGAGTGCCTACTATGCCAGCGCACACGATCAATCGCAGCAGCAGTCTCATTATTTCCGACCCACTCGTCCGCCGCATCCATTTGCTGCCAGGACCAGTACCAGCGACAGGAAACCCCAAGAGCTCCACTCCGTTTAGTACAGACAGAGAGACAAGATGTTGCCTGCGCTCGTGAACAACGTGGTGACGAATGTGCCGCTGCCGTGGACCAAGCACAGCAGCGGCCGTCGCAGCAGCAGTGGGCGACGCAGCAGCAGCAGCGAAGGAAGCGACCTGCTCGATCTCAAGCAGAGGCTCAGCGCCGGCGCCAACGTCAAGCGCACGCGCACGACGAGCTCGCAGATGGACCTCGACGACACTGACAACCAGCTC
Source organism: Globisporangium recalcitrans (assembly GCA_023333815.1). Lineage (NCBI taxonomy): Eukaryota > Oomycota > Peronosporomycetes > Pythiales > Pythiaceae > Globisporangium > Globisporangium recalcitrans. Next base: position 4,011 of record JAASFO010000857.1, on the reverse strand, counting down.
AGCGACGACCTCACGGAGACCGAGAGCGCCGTGTCCTCGTCCTCGCCATCCATGAAGCACTATCGCACGCTCAACTACGCGAGCTTCGACCCGTACGAGACGCAGTCGCAGCAGCAGACCCCGCTGCGCGCCACCGTGTTCTCCTACGCGCGCGCGGGACTTAACAACTCCAAGATGCTCTTCGGCAAGATCCCCGCGAGCCGACAGTCCAAGAAACACTCGCGGAGTGTGAGCGATTTCTCGGACAGCGACTTTGCGCCGTTCACGCCGGGCACGATCGTGTGCACCAAGTTCGGGCTCGGAACTGTGATCGAGGTCCGCGAGAGTGACGGGATTACAGCCGTGCAGCTGCAGAGCCGACCGCCGATGATGCTGTACACTTCTGGTGACGACGACGAGTACTATTGCGTGCCAGCTCTTGTCGGCGACTGGGTGCAGACTCCAGCCGGTGAAGGCTGTGTGCTCGGATACGACTCGTACGACCAGATGTACGCGATCCGCATCAGCGGAGAGGTGGAGTACGAGTGTCGCGTTCGCCAGGGTGATGTCCAGCGCTACGTGCGTCCGCGACGCAGCTCGCTCGGCAGCGCGCCGTCATCGGTGATCCAGAAGGGCATCTCAACTGCTCTCAAGACGATCGTGTCGACCTCCTCGGGCATCTCTGCGTCCACGTACCATTTCGTGTCCAACAAGTACTACCACGGTCAGTGCGTGATCACTGCTTACGGTTCCGGATGCATTACGGCGCTCGACCCTGTGCAGAAGACTGTCCAGGTTCAGCTGACGTGGGGGGCGACGGCGTACCTGAATACTGACATGATCAAGTTCTACCCAAAGGCTTTGGTTGGTATGGAAGTGACGACCAAGTTCGGTTCTGGTCGAGTCGAAGCCCTGCGGCCAGAAGACGCGATCTACACTGTTCGTCTCCACGAAGTGAAGTACGGCGAGAGCGACATCGTGTATGTGCACGAGTCGGACGTCGCGCGTACCCGCCGGTTAACGTCTGCAGTTGAGAACGTTCAGAAGCAGGTCCGAGGTCGATGGATGGCGTTCGCGCAGAAACGATTCTCGAAGGAGCGGTGTGTGGCGACACGGCCAGAGGAAGAGATCTCCACCGCGGGCATTTAAGCGCACGTCTCGCAGCTGTCGTCGTTGACATCGTCTCTGTGACAGCTGTGCTGACGCTGCGTCGCGCCTTCCCCATTTTACGAGATCGAAAGAAAAAGTTATTTTATTCGGCCAGGCATCGACGAGTCGACAACGCATGGATCGCTCGAGCGCGCCTGAGCTACCACGACAATATGTGTGAGTTGGTTGTATCTCGGATTTTGCAACCTAACAGTGTGCTGGAAGAAAAAAGGACAAAAGAGCAAGAAGGATCCCGTCAGAACAGCAAGACTCCGCCCAGCACGAAGCTCCAAGAGAAAGACTTGCTCTGCTCTTGGCTGCTGATGCGATGGAAGCATCGCCAGTGGGAAGATTGGACAACGCTGAGGTTGGTGTTCCTGAGCTCGACAAGTACAAACAGTGATTTATTATTCCCTCCTCCCTCCAAGACAACAAAAATGAAGGTTCGTCCAAGATGTGAGCAGAAGTTGCGTAGGCAAGACGGAGTTCCAAAATTGCTCCTCATTTGCCACCTCGCGTCTCACTTGCTTGCTTTTTAGTTTGAGATTAGCGTGGCTAATGAACATGAGAAATATACTTCACGCTGTGCTCGAAAAAAGAAAACCCAAGCTCTTGCTATCGGTGGCAAGGTACGAGCATGGATGCAGGAATGGATTTGGATGGGGATCCACGCACAGAACAGGTGATCACAACGGGTGCGTGTCCATTTCGACTAGCTCTGATCCTGATAGCCAAGCCTCCATGAGGACCCGCCCCACCGCTCCATGATAAGAATCATTCAGACAAGGTCGGGAAAGTCTGACGTCTCAAGCACGTCCAGCGACGCCATGCGGTGCAGCGTCATATTCGAAACTCCCAGCTGTCGAAGCAGCTCGTGACTTCGCGGATCCATCCTCACACCCGGCCGACACGCAGAGCACAAAGTGAAAGTCATGCGCCGACCGTCCCTCAATCCAAAGTCTGCGCCTGTGATCGAGTTTGTCCCGGGTCTCGTGCACTACACCGCTGTTGGTGCAGATCCGGCGCCGTGTGACGGCATCATCTACTTCTCGATCGACGACAAGCTCCACTACAACAACTTTTACTTGGACTTTGGACTTTTGAACCTCGGATGCACGTTCCAGTTCTGCACGGTGCTGAGCAAGATGGTGCACTCGGCACTGCAGACCCAGCGCAAGATCTTCTTTTACTCGTCCCCAGAGCCAACGTTCCGCGCGAATGCCGTCTGCTTGCTCTGCTGCTGGGGCGTGCTCTCCAACGGCATGCGACCTGAAGATGCGGTCGCCAAGTTCTCGTCCATGACGTTCCCTCCGTTCCACGACGCGAGTCCTGCGGAGCGCGACTACAAACTCACGATCCTGGACTGCATCAAAGGGCTACTAAAAGGAGTGCGACTTGGATACGTGAACCCGACCGAGTTTGACGTGCGCGAGTACCACCACTATGAGCAGGTGGAGAACGGAGACTTGAGCTGGGTGTCCCCGAAGTTCGTTGCGTTTGCTGGTCCACACGACACTTTCTCTGCGAGCCCCGACGGGTACGTGACGCTCACGCCAGAGCATTACATCCCGTACTTCAAGAAGAAACACGTCACGCTCGTGGTTCGACTCAACGAGAAGCAGTACGACGAGAAGCGCTTCACGAACGCCGGCATCAGTCACTTGGATCTGCTGTACCCTGATGGAGCGAACCCGCCCGAGTTCATCCTCAAGCAGTTCATCTTGGCATGCGAGCAGCCCCCCGGTGCCGTGGCTGCGCACTGCAAAGCTGGACTTGGACGCACGGGCACTTGCATCGGCGCGTACCTGATGAAGCATGGCAAATGTACGTCAAAAGAAGTGATCGGCTGGCTCCGCATCTGCCGTCCAGGAAGCGTCATCGGTCCGCAGCAACAGCACATGGACTCGATCCAGCACAAAGTGTGGCGAGCAGCGAAAGACGAAGAAGAACCGGAATTCAGCACCGCGCCGTCGTTCATGACCAGTGGCAAGCGGCTCACAAAGCAGGCGTCCACCAGTTTGTTCAGCATCAACATTTTCTCGAGCTCAAGCAAACCCGACATCAGTTCCGCGAAAGATACGTCCTTTGGCGGCAAGCAGAATGGCGGAGCTGGCGCTTTGAGCAACAGCAAACCGCTTCCTCATTACGGAAATACGTTCTCGTCATCATCGTCACCTGTGAAGTCTCAGGGAGACAACCTGCTCCAGCTGAAACAAAGCTACCAGCATCGCTATGTGAGATAGCCAGACACCGGCTGAGGAAGGAACGACCATGATCCATTCATTCACGGGTGCTCGAGTATATACTTCATGAACGCTTGCTGCAGTCAGGCATGAGTTCCAATAAAAGTTCGGGTCTCGTACATCTGGGATTGTGTGGAGAAGAGGAGCGAAGAGACTGACTGATTCGTGGGACAACCAAGCTGCTCGCAAAGCCGACAACGCTGCTCTAGCAGATCCGATGGGGATTCGACATTGAGGAATGGCGACGGAGCGAGATTCCCAGCTCTACCAGCAGGCTTGGCCATCGACGGAGCTGAGCTCCGACTTCTCAGCACACTGGCGCTCAGTGGCGCATTCCCGATCGAGGCTTCTGCGACAACGCGAACTTGCACAATAGTCACTCACTTTCGATCAATGTGATGTATAGCAAATTTGAGGATCCTTACTGTGCGTTTGTACTTTGCACAACACATTCACTCTCCATCAAATATACGAAGCGCTACTGTACGCTTTGTACCCATCATCAAACACCAACTCATTCGCTCCTCACAATCGTCGCTCACGTTACAGCGAGTTTGTCCACCCAAAGAGCTCACCTCCATGTTCGTGATGAGCGCTAGCGTGACAAACCGTGCACCGCCTCCTCCGCTCATGGCGGCGC
>JAASFO010000856.1:0-12163 GCA_023333815.1 Globisporangium recalcitrans | reverse complement strand
GAGGTTGCGCAAGTCTTCGATCTCGATGAACTCTCTTGAGCAATGCGCGTCCGTGATGTTTCCCCCTCCGACGAGGTACGCGCTTCCGTCGAAATCGAAGTACGGGATGTCGGTGTTGAAACAGGCGATGTCGGTCTCGTAGCCCTCCACCACAGACAGGTGGACAGGCGCGTTGGCCGTGTACAGCTCGATGTCGACACGTCCATCAACGATTTTCTAAACCAAGTAACAACAACGCACACAATGATCATCAGTGACCTCAGACGACAGCAGAGCGTTAGAAAGAGTCCCACGTCGTTGCGTACCTTGACTCGCTCGAAAATCTGGTCTGGGTCCACGGTCAGTCGGAACATCAGCATCGCAGACGCGAACTCAGGGATGGCGTTCGCAGCCTGACCGCCGCTGACCAAGCCAATGTTCAGCGTTGTCGCTCCGAGGTCCTCCGTGCTGGGCCATGTCTCGTGCTTGAGATCATGAAGCACGTCGATCATCGGATCGATCGCAGAGTCGCCCAAGTGAGGGTAGCCTGCAAACGCACATGAGTCGAGATCGGTTAGCCTATACCGTTGCAGTCACACCCACTCGACAGTGTGAACACTTACCACTGTGAGCTGCGACTCCTTGGCGCGAAAGACGCAGCTTGAGGATTCCCTTCTGCAGCTTGACCATCTTCATGGCAGTTGGTTCGCCAACAACCATGTGCTTCGGGCTCAGTCCCAACTCGTTCGCCTTCTTCATGCCACTGTGATCGGTTTCTTCCGAGACGACGTACAGAAGTCCCACATCTTCAGCAAAACCCGCATCGACCAATCTCTGAGCAGCGACCATTTGAGCAGCGATCATGCCCTTTGCGTCGCACGATCCTCGTCCCCAAAGCGTCTTTCCATCCGTTCGAGCTGGAAGGAATGGAGGAACTGTATCCGTGTGCGAGTTGAACAACAGGCTTGGACTCTTGTTGCCGGAGCGACTCGCGTAGATGTTGTAGCTGTCGCACATGACATGAAAAGGTTAGAGAGCTGTCCATCCAAATCGCAAGGCAGAGGTAACTTCACGCACCGGTCAGCCTTCACGGCGGCATCAGATTGAGGCGCCACCTTTTGAAGCTCCACTTTCCATCCTCTCGACGAAAACCATTCTTCAAGCGCTCGACCAACAGCTAACTCGTCTCCAGAGATCGATGTGATGTTCATGAGACCGCACGACAGTTCAAGGACATCATCACTGTTTGTGTCCGCTAGCTTCTCTGCGGCAGCTAGCTGAGCCACATGCTCCTTGGAAAGCTGCGAGGAGCTGCCGTCATCCGAGCCCACGACCTTGGCACCAGCAGACGACGCTGCTTTCCTCCATTTTCCGTTCACACAAGTCGCTTTCACCACGCTGCTTCCGTTTGCGCCGAAGATGAAGGCACCAAGAAGGGACGCTGGGTTGGAGAACTTCAGCTGCTCTTCATTGATGTCGACCAGAGCGAAGTCTGCACCAAAACCGTCCTTGATTTCTCCCTAATTGGATCGAAAAGCACATTCAGTCAATAGGATGTACCATTGCATAACAGCACCAAAGCAAATAGATCTTACCACTTTCAGGTTCAGCGACTCCGCCCCGTTGGTCGTCGCGTAACGGAACAACAGCTTTGCGAGGTCGGTCTCACTGGTTGCCTCAGTGGCGACACCCCGTCGACTCTGGTGAAGTCTGTGGCCATATTCGAGCCAGCGCATCTCTTCACACATGTCGATTCTCGCATTGCAGTCCGTGCCGAGGCAGATTCGGTCGAGGCAGCTCGCGATCACTGGAAAGCCGTCGCCGAGGTTGCCCTGTTGTGACGTTCATGGGTTGATTAGCATCTGCTAGTAATGAGGAGCAGTGACTACAAGTGGATGCAGCATACCTCGGTGAGCGGGCAAATGCAGACATTTCCCTTCTTCTCCACGAACTTCTTGAGCAGGTCACCTTCAGTCCAGGTGCAGTGAACAGCCGTGAACTTGTCGTCAATCTTGAGGTTGTCCAAGAGCAGCGCCATTGGGGATTCTCCATTGTGGGCTTCCTTGCAGTCTTCCACCTCTTTCATCTACGCACACGCACAAAAGTTCGAGTGAGCATCCAATCGCAGGATAGCCGACTTTCTCGATACGAAAACATGGCCACATACCTGCTCTTCAAGGTGAATGTGGAAGACCAAGCCTCTTCGCACACTCTCTTCGTGAAGCTGCACAATGTCCTTCAGCTCGACCGCGCGCATCGAGTGGGCTACGACGCCGAGCGATTGCGTTGGCGCGAGCTTGGGCTTGAGCGAGTCCATCTGGCGCCAGTACTCATCATGCGACGACACCTTGAATCTCTTTTGTGGCTCCGACATTGGCGCTTGCTGGAACCCGCCGTGTTCATAGAACGCATTCAGCAGCACGATGCGAATGCCGACATCCTTCGCAGCCTTGAGGATCTGCTCGTCGTACGCGAACCGGTTGCTCCCGTCTCCTTCGCCAGCTTCTTCCGGTCGGCCGTGGTGGAAATAATGGAACTCGCCCACACTCGTGATGCCCGCATCGAGCATTTCCGAGAAGCACTGCTTCGTCAGCGCGTAGATCTGGTCCTGCGTCATCCCGCCGACCAGCTTGTACATCTCTTCGCGCCACGTCCAGAAGCTGCTCTTTCCCTGCATGTCCTTCGGGTACGTCTCTCCAAGACCTCGGAGTCCGCGCTGGAACGCATGCGAGTGCGCATTCACCATCCCTGGGATGAGCGCATGCCCAGGCAGAGCAATGGCGTCGCTGTCACTCACCGCTGCCGCCTTCGTCACCGAGTGGATGAGCCCATCGCTCCCAACGTGCACGCGCACGTCCTTCTCGAAGCGCTCGCCGGTCCACGTGAGCTCAGGCTGGAGCGTGTAGGGCTTGCCGAGCTTTGCCTTTGGGTCGACGCCGTGCTGCTGCAAGAGGCGGTCCATCGTTTCTGCTGTTGTCGTGACTGTTGCTGGTGCTGCAAATGCGCGAATGAAGCTCTGTCGTTGCGCTTGAATGCCTAGTGTGCGTCTCGCTGAGATGCCTGTTGCTCTGCTGCTGAGGAGTGCGGCGCGGAGCATTCACAGAGTGCGATGGCGAAGGACGCACCGCCGTGTCTCTAGGAATGACGAGATGATTTTGTGATTAGATGGCGAATGACAGGATGCAGAGCAACAAACCTGGTGGCTCGGGATTGGATGATTTTGTGATTAGATGGGTCGATCAGGTATACCACCTTCGAGCATGTGCTATTGCTACTATACCTTCTGCGAAAAGCAAAAGCAATCAGGCTAGATGATCTATATCTGTGTATGCATGTATCGACTCTTGAGAGCACGTAATCGAGTCACGCTGTGATATATTGCTGTTTTGGAGTTATTAGGAGCTGCCCATTGCTGCTGTCAGACAGGTTGAAGTTTCTGCTGATGTCTTTTTACGCTTTGGTTTCTTTTTACGAACCTGGAAGCTGTAATTACAGTCTGACATCCAAGTTGAAGCGCATCCCTCATTCCCAATCATCAGATCATCAGATCAAGAGAGAAAAAAGAAGCAAAAACGAGCGGAAAGCTCGCCAAGCAAGAGCTCTCAGACTCTTCCGAGAGCGCAGAAGAGCAGGAGGCATGGCGATGCTGCGCAAGGCGACGGGCGACGTGGTGGTGGTTGGCGCGGGCGTGGCCGGCTGCTCGGCTTTCTACCACCTGGCGAAGCTCAACCGCTTCAACCGCGCGTTCAAGCCCATTCTCGTGGACGCGCTGCCGCCGCTGTCCCTCACAAGGTAATGCAGCGCTCATTCCACACCAGTTTGCATGGTTGTGTGGACGGGCTATCATGATTGCGTTTCCTGATGCAGATCTGGTGCGATTGTGTACGCGGTTTGTATTGCTTGTGTGTTGTTGGTGATATTGCAGTGCGAATGGATCGTTTAGTTATCGCAATTGGTTCCCGAGTGACGAAGAAGCACCGATGCGCGAGCTGGTGACGCAGTCGATCGACGAGCTGGACGAGATCTCGCGAAAGACGGACAACATGATCGAGCTCAACCGCAATGGCTACTTGTTTGTCACCCGCGATGCGCAGAAAGTGGAAGAGTTCAAGCGCCTTGGGAAGAAACTGGGACAGAATGGCGGAGGCGAACTGCGGATGCACGAAGCAAACGGCGCGCTGAGCGGATATCGCTTTCCGCCTGAGAAGATCGAGTACGATCTCGATGGCGCCGATTTGCTGCTCGGTATCGACAACATCAAACGCGTGTTCCCGTCGCTGAAAGATTCGAATGCGATTGCGGCTCTTCACGTTCGTCGATGTGGCTCAATGAACCCATTCAAGCTGGTACGTGCTGTCCGACACTTATCTGATGTGCATTCTCGGTGATTGGCAGTCAGCTCTTATCCTGCTGTCGAATATTTTCTGAGCGTTTAGGGCAACTATGAACTCACCAAGGCGCTTGAGTACTGCCCGAACGCTCAGATTTTGCGTGGCAAAGTGACCGACTTTTTCGCAGACGGCGGGAGCATTAGCGGGCTGAAAATCGAATCAGAAAATGGTGACGCGCACCATGTTTCGACTCCAAAAGTTGTGTTTGCAACAGGTCCGCTTTTCGAAGAAACGCTGGGAGTGCTGAAGAAGCGTGACATGTCCAGCTTCGAGATTCCGATCATGAATGAGCTGCACGCCCGCGCCGTCTTGGACGACCCAAGCCAGACAATCGCGCCAACGATGCCGCTCACTTTCGACTCGGATCCTATTGGACACTTGGAGGTATGGAGGACTTGCTGCTGGCTGGGATTGTTCGTGTGTTGAGACTGAAGCAAGCGCTTGTGATGTTTAGTTTTCTGATGAAGAGCGACAAGAATATGCTGGAAGTCCCTCGACTGCGCGAATGCTGGACGAGTACCCTTCAGGTGAGGCTGTGCTGCCAGCCTTGTTCACGCAGTACTTACGTGCGTACTAACCAGTGGCTGTTTCAGGTGTCCACGTGCGTCCGTATGTGAACTCGAAGATGATGTGTGTCTGGACGTACGATATCGAGCCCGTTCCAGCCAAGTACCCTGTGGAGGAGCTCTTGGATCCGCGGTATGATCACAATGGATCTTAGAGTTTGTCGGGCTATGCTCTCGCTGACCTGCTGGTGTTTGCTGCTGCCCAGATTCCCAGAAACGTGCTTGCGTGGGCTGACGAAGCTGTTCCCACAGCTGAAAGCGTACATTGATGATCCACAAGTCCGCAGGTCTTTTGCAGTGAACGGCGGGTACTACTGCAAAACTCTGGACAACATGCCGTTGATTGGACCGGCGCCAAGCACTGTTGACGGCGTATTCTTGCAGTCTGCGATGTCAGGAGTTGGGCTCATGTAAGCGCAGGTCGCTTTTCATCTTGCGATGTTGAGTTTGCTGTTGTTTTCTAACCTGCCGCCCCCCTTCATCAGGTCGAGTGGAGCATCGGGACAGTTGCTGGCTGCTCATGTCATGGGCGAGAAGCCTCAGGCAGAACGCCTCGCAAAGTATGCCCATGCGTTCCTGCCGAGTCGTTTCGAAGACAAAGAGTACGTCGCATCGCTTGCAGGCGAACGCAGCCGCTTGGGTCAAGTTTAAGTCAACGTGAGAGGCGCGATGATGCAGAACAGCCTTTCGATTTCAAATAAATCGGGTCAAGTTGGTTCAGTCAGCGGTTGTCGATCGCTTCGGGTCAACTGGGAAATACAGTCTACAGTATGAGCGTCTACGAAGGGAATGTCGGCATCATTGCTTGGTGTTTCGGCGCTGGCGATTCTCTAAAGTATTCGTGCTCCAGTGCCTCTTTTGCCGATATCCGTTGCTTTGGATCAAACGCGAGCATCCGACTGAGTAGATCAAAACCCGCGTTCGACAACGAGCAACCTCCACCGGAGAACGCCGCAGACATCGGGAATTTCTCACGCAGCTTGCTCTTCTTCTGCCATTTCCAGCGGATCCCACTCGCGTTCGGGTAATCCATCAAGCCCGGCCAATTCTCTTCTGTCGGCGATCCCAGGAGCTTGAAAATCTGGTCCATCTGGTCAATCTCGCCTCGTCCCGGGAACAGTGGCTTCATTAGCAGAATCTCAGCAAAGATGCAGCCGACAGACCACATATCCACTGCTGTAGAGTACGTTTCTGCGCCGAGAAGAAGCTCAGGCGCGCGGTACCACAGCGTTACCACAAGCTGGGTGTACCCTCGGATCGGCGAGCCGTATTTCCTCGCAAGACCAAAGTCGCACACCTTGAGCAGCCCCTGGTTGTCGTAGAGCAAGTTGCTCGTCTTGAGGTCGCGGTGGATGTACCACCGCTCGTGCATGTACGCGATCGCGCTGAGCAGCGACTTCATCAGGTACTTGGCTTCGGATTGCAGGAACGGCTGCTTCATCTTGTTCTCCATCACGTTCTTCAGATCGTTCTCAGCGTAGTCCATGACCATGAAGATCTTGTCGGGCGTCGAGCCGACCACCATCTCGCGGACTTGAATGATGTTCGGGTGGTCGAGCGCCAGCAGCACGTTCGTCTCGCGGAGCGCTGTCACGGGGAACCCTTCCTGGCACACGTCCGCGCTCATCTTTACCTGCTTCAGTGCGACGACGTCGCCCGTGACTTTGTCGCGCGCCTTGGACACGACGCCGTACGTGCCTTCGTCGATCTTGCCGATGCGCGCGTAGTTGTCCACGCTGCGGCATCCATGCAGGTAGAAATTGTGTTGCAGCGACTGGAGCTGCTGCTGCGCGTCTTGCTTCAGGCTCGCAGCCGCTGACTCCGAGGCGCTCGGTGAAGGGCGGTTGCTCTCTAGGCTGCGTGTCTCGTCGCTAGAGGCGTCGCGCTGGCCGTCCTTGCTCTTGCTCTTCTTCTTGCTCTTGGACTTCTTCTCCTGCGCCTTGCGCTGCCGCTCGTCGTCCGAGTCGGAGTCCGAATCCCATCGATTTCGCTTCGCCATTATTTTGGCTTTCTGCTTGAGTGCGCATTTGGGCAGGTGGGATATCTGGAGAACCTTCTTATCACAGAAGATACAGAGAGAGCCTCCAATAACTTATACGAGAGATATCGCAACTTCTAGAGGTCTCGCTTGTCGTCCGCCCCATCCACCCAACAAACCACCCACACTCGACTTTTGCTCTGTTTGATGCGACAGTTGACTCCTACCGCACACGACACAACAATTTTGATGCAGCTTTTGTAAGTGGACGTGTACTGTAGTCCACAAATGTTTACAGCGCCAGCATCTGCTCAATGTCCGCCATCCTAGTGTGTGCACAAAAAGGCGCGAGCTCTTTGCCATCATTCACTCTTTGCCATCATTTCTCCATTTGCGAGATCACACGAAGAAGCAACCAAAGAAGAAGAAGAAGAAGCCGCAAGAGAAGGACTGCAAAGCCAGCCATGAAGCACCGCGAGCAGCTGTCGCCCGTGAACGACAAGACGGTGCTAACGGAGCAGCTAGCGACCAGTCGCCTCTCCGAAGAAGAGGAGCAGCACTACGGCGCCGCGATGGATCTCGCCGAGACCCAGCAGCGCCAGGTGCTGCGCGTGCGCAAAGGCTCGGATCTCGCGATCTATGGCAACGAGAACAGCGACGACGGACGAACTGGCAGCGGTAACGGCGGCATGAGCAACTACCAGAACCGCAAATGGAGCATGGAGGAGACCGTGGACGTCGACGACGAGAACGAGAACGAGTGGACGAGCAACCCGCACACGCTCACGATCGGCTTCTTGCTCATGGTCTGGATCGTCTACGCGGCGTTCCACGAGACGCCTGCGGCGTTCGACGACCCGGAAGAGCAGCGCGCAGCGGACTACAAGCGTGGCGTCAAGTACGCGGCGGTGTTCTTCCTCACATACTGCACGCTGCAGCTGCCGGATGGACACTTTGTGCGTCCGCACCCGATCTTCTGGCGCATGATCACGGGCTGCTTCATCCTGTACGAGATGTTCCTGATCTTCATGCTGTTCCTGCGCACTGACGACGCGAGACTGTTTATGAAGAACTTTGACCCAAAACTCGGCGTGCAGCTCCCCGAAGACTCGTATGCTGCGGATTGCCGCTTGTACACGCCGGAGAACCCGGAGTCGAGCTTCTACAACCTGCGCAGCACGTTCTTCGACCGCTTCGTGGTCATGCACTTCTTCGGGTGGATCGTCGGCGCGTTGATGGTGCGCAGCTACTTCATCAGCTGGGTGTTGAGCGTCATGTTTGAGTTCTACGAGCTGTCGTTCCGCCACTGGCTCGCGAACTTCAACGAGTGCTGGTGGGACCACCTCTTCCTCGACATCTTCACGTGCAACGCCGCGGGCATCTACTTGGGCATGAAGATCTGTCGCTGGTACGAGATGAAGAAGTTCAACTGGGTCGGCATCCGCAAGATCCCGAACCTGAGCGGCAAGGCGAAGCGCGCGCTGGCGCAGTTCACGCCAGCCTACTGGCTCGCGTACGACTGGAAGATCTTCCGATCCGCTGACCGCTTCTGGCGCGTCATGTCCATGGTGACGATCCTCTCGGTCATGATGCTCAACTCGTTCTTCCTCAAGACCGTGCTCTGGGTGCCGGCGTCCAGTTCGCTGAACGTGTTCCGCCTGCTGATCTGGTACATTGCGGGCAGCTACGCTGTCGCCGAGTACTACATCTTCTCGACGTTCACGATGCACGTGAACGGCACTAACCAGGTGCCGGTGAAGAAGCTCGGTCCGCGCGCATGGCTCGGCGTCATCGTCGTGACCTCGGAAGTGTGCGTGATCGTGAAGCACGGCCAGGGCATGTTCACTGCGCCGTTCCCGCTCTTCGTGAAGATCGGCTGGGGCATCATCTTCTCGGTTTTGGTGGTGGGCTCGAGCGTCTACTTCACGTTCTTCAACAAGACGGACGACAAGGCGAGCGGCAGGAAGAAGACCCACTGAGTCAACACACGAAGGATAGCAGCATGAGAGCATGGTAGTTAGATACCCATAAACACACATAGAGAACGGACTGGAAGATGGACGCTGCGAGCAATGCAGCAAACAGTTAGCACGATAAAGAGCACCGTGGATAGACAATATTCTGCCCAGACAATCTGTCTGTCTGTCGCATCGAGTTCATTTCTCACAACTGCACCGCACCCATCACAAGGCTGCAAGCGCCTCATGTTCACCAGCGAAACAGATCCAATCGATTGCTTTTGTTGTTGCTGTTGCTTTTCTGGTTCACTACTTATCAAATTTAGTTACACATACGCAGAGCTCTTGCCCGATGCGTGCTACTGCGTCCTGTCTGTCTGTCTGTCGTTCGCACGGATCAAAGCAGCCACTTGTTTCCCCTTCGCATCTCCAACGTGAAGCTTAGTGGTGGAAGAGACGCAGGTTCGAGAACGCCATGGTGATGCCGTACTCGTCGCAAGCGGTCTTGACGTCCGCGTCGCGGGTGCTGCCGCCCGGCTGCGTGATGAAGCGCACGCCCAGCTTGGACGCGTGGTCGATCGAGTCGCGGAACGGGAAGAACGCGTCCGAGGCGAGACTCACGTCGTCGAGCGTCTTGAGGAACTCCTCCTTCTCGGCGGCCGTGAGCGGCTCCGGCGCGACATCGAACTGCGCGTTGAACGTCGCGAGCTCGGCAGGCGCCATGTCGCCTTCAATGTAGCGCACACGCGCGTTCACGCGCTCCTGGCGCTTGACCGTGCTCTTGAACGCAAGACCCTGCACCTTCGGGTGCTGGCGAAGCTGCCAGATCGACACCTTGCGACCGGCGAGCTTGATGCAGTCCACGCGGGACTGCTGCCCCGCGCCGACGCCGATCATCTGGCCGTCCTTGGCGTAGCCGACCGAGTTCGACTGCGTGTACTTGAGCGTGATCGCCGCGAGGATCAGGTCGCGCTTCTTGGCGTCCGTGAGCTCGCCAGCACCCGTGGTCTGCACGTTCTTGAGGTACTCGTCCGTGAAGATCGCGTCGTTGCGCTTCTGCGAGAACGTGATGCCCGCCACTTCGCGGTACTCGACCTCTGGGAGCTTGAAGTCCGCGTCGGCTTCGAGCACGATGAAGCCGCCGTTCTTCTTGCCCTTGAGGATCTCGAGCGCCGCTGGCTCGTAGCCTGGCGCGATGATACCGTCGCTCACTTCGCGCTTGAGGATCTTCGCAGTGGCTTCGTCGACAATGTCGCTCACCGCGACAAAGTCGCCGAACGACGACAGAGGGTCCGCGTTACGCGCGCGCAAGTAGGCGAGCGAGAGCGGTGTCAGCTTGACGTTGCCGACCTCGTACGCGGCGTGCAGGCTGCTCTCGAGCTCCACGGCGACGGCGGCACCAGCAGGGCTCACGTGCTTGAACGACGCAGCGGCAGGCAGGTTGAGCGCGATGCGCAGCTCACGCACGAGCTGGAACGCGTTCGCGGCGTCCAGCAAGTTGATGTAACCCGGGGTGCCGTTGAGCACCTTGAACGGCAGCTTGGAACCCGACAGACTCAGGATCGACGACGGCTTCTGGTGCGGGTTGCAGCCGTACTTGAGCGTGAGTTCGTTCTTGTACACGCGCGTGACCGTCGGGGCGGACTCGCCGAGCTGGCCGTTGATCCACGACGAGATGGACGAGTCGTAGGACGCCGAGAGCGAGAACGCGGCGGCCGCGCACTTGCGACGGAACTCGATCGTCGTGTTGAAGTTGTTGTTCGTGAGCTCCTGGATCAGCTCCGGGTACTGCGCCGGGCTCGTGCAGATCACCACGGACTTGTGGTTCTTCGCGGACGAGCGCAGCATGGACGGACCGCCAATGTCGATGTTCTCAATGCACGTGTCAAAGTTGCCGCCCGAGGCCACCGCGGCCTCAAAAGCGTACAGGTTGAGGATGACGAGGTCGATCGGCTTGACGCCGTTCGCCGCCATGTCCTGCTCGTGCTGTGGGTTGCCGCGCACACCCAACAGACCGCCGTGGATCTTTGGATGCAGCGTCTTGACGCGGCCGTCCATCATCTCCGGTGCGCCTGTGTAATCGGACACGTCGATGACCGGCAGCTGCGCGTCGCGGATCGCCTTGGCCGTGCCACCGGTCGAGAGCAGCTCCACGCCGTGCTGCGAGAGGAACTTGGCGAGCTCGATGACGCCAGTCTTGTCGGACACGGAGAGCAGCGCGCGGCGGATCGGCACGAGCGACACGGTGGAGCCGGCGCTGGACACGGCGTGCAGGATGTGGCTCATCGCGAGGGGGCTGAGGAGGGGAGGAGAGAGAGAGAGACGGAGGGGCTTCTGGGCTTCGGAGGCGGAAACGAGAATGCGCCACTTGCTTGCTGGCAGCTTCGACATGAAAAGATGGACAGAAGGAAGGGGTCTGTGACGGCTGGCTAGAGTGAGGGTACCACCAAACGGACTTTCAGCCAATGCGAGAGAGGGAATGGATGGTTATCAGCCAATGAGAGGGGAGATCGAGGAGAGCGGAGCGTGGATTGGCTGATCGAGCAACTTCGACATCAACATGGTCGGTTTGGCGACTGACGTGTGTGGTGCAGGCGCTGGCATGGTTTTGGCTGCTGTTGGCGAACACAGCGATGGTGCTTGCTTGGAGCTCGCCTAGGTGTGCTGCTGGTGACCAGCCTGTTGCTGCACAGTGAGTTGATGGGTGAAGCTAACCTGGTGGCTAAGGGATTGGTGTCGTTGTGTGCTTCGCTTCACATTTGACTGGTTCTGAAACGTGAGCCCTCAACTTGCAACTCTCAAGCTCACAATGACCGTGTCTCTTGCTTTCATGTGTTGCGAGAGTAGGGTCACATTGAAGTTAGTTTATGGTCACTCTCAATTTCGTATCAAGATACTCGCGTATTTAAGGTCCAAATAGTTTATGGCTTGCATCATTTTTCACGCTTGATCAGCATGTTTCAAGAGCTCAAGCACGAGTCAAGCCCAAGCACTCGCATCAAGGTCGTCCGTGCTTCTCTGTTCTCGTCTGAGGTCGCTGATGATCATTGTGTGCGTTGTTGTTACTTGGTTTAGAAAATCGTTGATGGACGTGTCGACATCGAGCTGTACACGGCCAACGCGCCTGTCCACCTGTCTGTGGTGGAGGGGTACGAGACCGACATCGCCTGTTTCAACACCGACATCCCGTACTTCGATTTCGACGGAAGCGCGTACCTCGTCGGAGGGGGAAACATCACGGACGCGCATTGCTCAAGAGAGTTCATCGAGATCGAAGACTTGCGCAACCTC
>JAASFO010000855.1:0-12167 GCA_023333815.1 Globisporangium recalcitrans | reverse complement strand
AAGTTCACCTCGGTGCGCTCGCTGCAGAGAGTGCTGACGCATCTGATCTTCCAGACCGCAGTGCGCCACCACGCGATGAACGGCGTGAGCACGTGGGAGACCATGGCCGTGCCGTACAGCAACCCTGCGCTCTGGAAGAAGTTGCCCACGAACAAACTGGCTGCGAACGAGACGCTCAGCGTGCTCGAGTACAGCCCGCCTATGGCCGCGCTGCTGCTGCAGGTCACCCTCGCGGCGAAGTTCTACCACCAGGTGCCCGAGTCCGAGTCGATCGTGTCGATCTTCGACGCGTCGCCGTTCACGGAAGAAGGCAGCAAGCTGAAGAAAGTGGCCAGCGAGTACGAGCAATCCCTCAAGGCGATCGATCAGTTCATTCTCTTTTTGGAGAAGGGCGAGAAGCATCCGTACCTCCTCTTGCGTCCATCCATGCTGCCGCGCTACGGCTGGATCTAAACCAAGACAGAGAGGCACGCCAGATGAGATGCACTGCTTCCTGTCCATTCATTCTGCGGATTACACCTCTTGATCAAAGTTCAGCAACACGTCCAGGTTTTCTGTCATTTGCATCCCACTCGCTAGCTTCTTCTTCTTCTTCTTCTTAGTCCTGGGTAATAATCGTCAGTACAGCTGACCGCACTCTTGGCAATACAGAAAAGCCAAAGTCGACGCTGTATCTTCTTCGAGGTGCTTTTCCATCGCTCAGATCTTGATCACGCCGTCGCGAAGCAGTTGGCGCATCGACCAGCCCGTGGGTTTGTTGTGCACATCGTCCGAATGCTTCCAACTCCAGAAAGTCCACCCGCTGTGCGCATTTCCAAGCGCCTGCAGCTGCGCTGATGCAAACTGCTTGAGCGATTCGCGGTCTTCCGCTGGGAACGCGCTTCCGGGGGATCCGAGACTCCACTCGCTGATGAGCAGCCAGTTGCCATGCCACGAACCGACCTGGTTGCCGTACTGCTGCACCGCCTGCAGAACCTGCTTCTTGTTCTGCCCTTCGTACCCCCAGATGAAGTACGGGTGCCACTCGTGCCACACGTTGAAATAGTCGGGGAACCGCATGAAATCCTCCATGGAAGGCGGACCTTGCTCCGTCAGGAAAGGCGCGACGGTCAGCACGCAATCGTTCCCAGTGCTTCGAATAGCAGCGTACGCACGCTTGTAGTAGCTCTCCAGCACCTGGCGATCCACTGGACACTCGGGTTCGTTCAAAAGCCCAACACCGAGGAACGCGGGGCTGTCGCGGTATCTCGCAGCGAGAAAGCACGCGAACTGCACGGTGCTCTCGACGTTTTCAGGGTAGTCGCTCCAATACTTGACGCCGCAGGTTGGTGGAGCGCTGTGGTCGCGACCGTTCTGCGATCCTTTCGCGCCGTGGATGTCAATCAGTACAGCGAGATCGTGCTTCACGCACCAGTCGTTCACGAGCTGATCCAGGAACTTGAGTGCGTTTGGAGCAAACACTTTCCACTCCTGCTTGTTCGAGACATCAGTCGGGTCGTACCCCATGATCCAGTACCCCACGGGCACTCGGACAGTGTTCAACCCAAAGCGCTTCATCTCGGCGATGTCGCTCTCTTGGATCCACGTCGCGCGATGCTGCTCGAACCGTCGGTCGCCCTGTTCGTGTCCGAGGTGCATCATGGTCGCAAACTCGCCCTTGTCGCTGATCTCACCCGGCACGTTTTCCCAAATCACCGAGTCCCAGGTCATCCAGTGCTCTGCGACCAGCCACCCACCGACGTTGGCGCCGCGGCAAGGTATCTCGCCGCGTCGAATGCGCTGCTGGAGTGAGTCGTTGACTGCCATCTCGGTGTGGACGGAATCGGTCGAGTCTGAATATGGCTTGCTCGGCAACAGACTGTTTGCTAGACAGAGAGAGAGAGAGAGATGATGGTTCAGCAGCGCCTCTATTAGTTTGGATGATTGCAAGCTGGCAATCTCTCAACTGAATGATGTCTTCACAATCCTAGCTGCTCGAGATCGTCAACTGCCTCAAGTCCTACCACCATGCAAGATAAAGAGGTCAAGATGTCAGACGATCCGATATCAAATATTTGCACATGAGAAGAAAGCAAAAGGTGATGAAGGAGCGTGCGAAACCACGCACCTGAAAGATACGCGGCTTGGAGCGCGCCTTGGTACTTGTAGATCGTGGCTTCTCCTGCAAAGAGCACGCTGCTCCCGACCGCTTGACGGAGCGTCTCGGGGTCGTCCTCGGAGCTGTCCACTGTGAGACAACTGTACGCACCATGAGCCCACGGATCTTGATCCCACCTATAATGGACGCAGACAGACACACGCACCACTACTCAGCAAACAGACCCAGACAAAGCAGCCACCATTCAAGTCGCCATTCAAATCATCGAGAGCAAGCGAACCTGGTGATGAACTGGTTGACGGGTGCTGGGATCCCGACTCCAAAAGTTTCCTGGAGCTGCTTGAAGAACGCGGCGACGATTTCCTCATCCGAGAGACTCGACACTTGCGAAGCGGTCGCTCCGATCAGCACGCCCTCCAGTATGGCCACTTTCTTCGCCGCGTAGTAGTTGAACATGAGCGGGAAGAAAAGTCTGTCCCCTTCCTTGGTGCTTGCTAGCTCGTGGTCGAGTTGGCCGATGAAAGAGGCGTCTCGCTGCCAAAAGACTTCCGGAAACTGCACGAGGACCTTCATGTACTGACCCATCTGGGACCGCTGGACCGCTTCGTGCTTCTCCTGAGGAAGCACCGGCGTGAAGCTCAGCTCACCCGCCTTGAGCAGACCCAGCGCTGACGTGACAATAACGAAATCTGCCTTGATCGTGCGACCGTCGCTGCATTCAATGACAACGCCTCGGGCTCCATCGCCATCGCTCTCTTCATTGCCTTGGTGCGTAATGGACTTGACACAGACATCGGTCTGGATACACTCGGCGATTGGCTCGGCTAGGCGGTCAACGAATCGCTCCATGCCGTCCGGCACGATGCAGTGCGGACCAGGATCATCGCTGCAAGGAGAGACGACCAGACACACGCAGAACAATCGGGTCAATGAAGCATAACGAAATGCTACGACATGCACAGACTAACCCAATCAAGTCGATTTCCACAAAGTCGTCCAGCTGGAGAGCCTCCGCAGTCGCACCCATCCAGATCTCGATCAAGCGCACGCAAAAATCCAGTCGCGCGCGGCCATTCGCACAGCTCTCCGTCGCAGCGTGCAAGTCGGCATCCTGCTCCACAAGCAGATCCACCAGCTGCGCGAGCGACTGTCCAGCGTGGCTCGCGTCGCTCCCCTCGTCGCTTGCGGTCGCGAGTTGCTGCAGCTTTTTCAGCAGCAAGTCGTACATTGTCCACGTCGATTGCACTCTCTCCTCGCTCAGCTGCGTGTTGCGGTGAAAGAGCAGGAAGTTCTTGCACGATGCTGGGTGCAGCCACGGATTGCGCGCGCTAATCTCCTTCAGCGGCAGCCCGAACTTCTGAGCCAGCTCTGCGAACGGGTTGCCCACCGTGCCGTGGATCCACGCAGCGCCAACCTCGATGTTCACTGGAAGGTCATCGCTGAACGCGCGCGTTTGCACGCGGCCGCCGATGCGGCTCTGCGCTTCCAGCACGCAGAGCTCGTCGAGGCGGAGCTTGCCCGACGCTACGAGCGCATTCGCTGCCGTGAGTCCCGCGATGCCCGCGCCAACGACCGCCACGCGGCACTGCGAGTCTGAGCGCGCCGCCATGATTGCTGGCAACTGATGCATTTCTGTTGCTGAGCACTGCAATGCAGCATGGAAATGTGCAGGAATTTTGTGCTTTTCACGATATTGTTTTATCCAATCGTGTATATTCCTACAAGCGACGCACTATAACTGGCTCAAAAACGGTATGATCAGATTATTTCAGCCAATTAAATGGATAGAAGTCAGTATCGCTGTGTGGTTGGCTGAAAAGAGATGGCAGATGCAGCTTTGAGGGCTTCAAAAAGGAAAAAAGATCCGAAAAGGCAAAATGGCGGATGACGATCGCGACGCGCAGCGCCACGCGTTCGCGGTGCTGCAGGACAAGTACGTGCACGCGCGGCGGCTCGCGTGCTGTCCGACGATGGACCTCGTCGCGGTGCTCACGGTTGACGGCCAGCTCATCGTCCACGTAAGTTCTCGTCAGGTTGGCTTGTGTTGCACACGCTCTCACAATGCCTTGCATGTTGTCGTGTACGCATTCGTCTGTGGGTATGCAGCGCACGATTTCGTGGCAGCGACTGCTGCATGTGAAGCCGTCGGAGGTGGGTTTCGATATTTCGATGATCGAGTGGAGTCCCGACGGTCTCTTTCTCGCGCTCGGCTGCGACGAAGGAGAGGTCGTCGTGTACGAGATTGAATCGGGCGAGCAGCGCGCAGAGCTCCGAGCACTCAAGCAGCTGCACGAGTTCCAGCACAGTCGCGCTATTACAGCGATGCACTGGGCGGAGTGCAGCCAGCAACAAAGCCAGAGCCATAATCAGGCGTATTTTGGTCACCGCGCCAAGCGATTTGTGCAGCCCTCGAGTCGGAGCCACAAGAGCACTGACGGCAACAGCAACAAGAGTGCGACGACTGTGCTGGTAACCGCGGACGCGAGCGGCGAGATCGTGCTCTGGTGGATGGGGAACATCTATTTGACGAAGATCGCCATCAAGTCTCTGTATGCCCAGGACGAGGCGACACAAATCACGATCGACAGTGTGCGGCTCGCCCCAGATCTATCCCGACTCTTCGTGGTGCTGCTCGTGAACAAAGACAACTCAGATGAAGCCAAGGACGCTGCTGCACAAGAGGACCCTCCCACAGGGAATACAATGCTCCACACCAGCAACAGCAAAACCCATCAGCTTGTGACGCTCAACCTCAGTTCCGTACACCAAGTCCAAGAAGAGATCGATTTTGTGATGCAAATGGTGGATGAGAGTCACGAAGTCATGAATCAGCTCGTGCTCGCGATGCGACAGATGGGCACGGAATGGAAGAACGCGACGCGGATTTTCGAGCTCAAAATGGGACTCATCGGTTCACTGTACGAGAAGTACGCCTGTGAGGATCCTCCGCAGGTCGACATGCTCTCGGTGGTGGCAAGTGGGATCACTTCGCCGGCGCTGGCGCAATACTTTGCGCAAGACATCCAAGAAATGGTACGAGAGTGTGAGCTGGACTTGAAGCTGTTTGGCGGGCTAGCTGATGATCTGATCATGCGGATTCTTTTCATCTCTGCTATGTAGAGCGTGGATCGAATGCAAAAGCTACTGTTGAGTGGCTGTCAGACACTCACGACTCTGATTGAGGACAGAATGAAAGCTGGTCTCATCAAGCTGCTCTTCCACTTGTCGGAGCTCCGGGGACGCGCAAAGTGGAAACGTGCTGCTTTCGAAGGAACTTTCGGGGTTGAGATGACCGAAATCGACGCCTTGGTCACGATCACGCAGGATTTTGTCATCAGTATGGAGATTTTCTCGCACGCAGTCCACGAAACGCGACAGGACTTTGTGCTTTTCTTTCAGTGGATCCTCGAGCGTATTCGGATTCACACCAACTCCTCCGCAAGTCACCCAAGTTCATCACCGGATTCTCAAGGCGACTTGACGAGATCGCTCTTGAACCAAAGAAGGCTGTGCAGCTTTCTTCAACGAGCTGCAGAAGAGGCACAAAGGTTCAGAGACGAGCAGCCGCCGACCAACAAATACAGAGTCGAAACGAGTTTCGGAAACCTGGTGTCAAAGCAGCTTGCCAAGCCCAAGACGCCAAGCCACGGGGACGAAGCGTCGAGTGTCCTGCTGCTGGAGAGCTTGGAAGCCAAGTGGTTTGCGATGATCAAGCGGCTGACACAGAGCGTCGCTGGCACCATCACAGCTGACCCTACTAGCTGCTTCAGCCTCGGTGGTGATGTGGATGAATACTGCTTCCATTATCGCCAAGAGAGCGATCCTAGCGACCGTCACGATGAAGACAACGAGGACATGAACGATGAGGATAGTGGCGACGACGATGAAGACGGCGAAATGGAAGCAGTCGATTGGAGCTCACTCAAGAGCTTCACTTTGGCACAAAATCAAGACGCGACACGTTCCCTGCTGGTGTTTGGTGTCCGACTTCGAACCAATCAATTGCTGCTACTTCGAGCAAACTGGAGCCTCATCCCGCAGGATCAATCGGATGGGATCCTTGCGTGGGAAGCGGTGAAGCTTGCTCCACGAACATCGATTGAAAGAAACGAGGACGATACTCAGCTTCGAGGCGTTCACTTCTATGGCGACAAAGCGTCAGGAAAGAAGGAGCAGCTTGCGTTTCTGCTCACGAAAACAACACCCCAAGATGACTCGCATCAGCAACAAGGTATGTGAAGTTGTGGTTTGCTGCATCACTCGTTCTCTAAGTGTTTTGCATGCTACGTGGATCTGGTGGTCTCGCAGATTGGCTATACTTTCAGCCGTATGATCAGCTTGTTTTTAGCCAACTCAAGCTCGAGGAAGGCGACTCGCTGAGTGCTGTTTTCCCGGATGTACGTTGCGGTCATCTTAGTGATCGTACTTCAGATTCGATCCTTTCGTAGTAGCTAACATTGTGTGTTCTTGTGGAGTTGCAGTTGCTACAGCTACCCACGACTCCACTACCGCTGAGCGGGAGATATCGCGCCAGACTATTGACGACGTCTTCATCGCCCGCAACCGCCTTGATTCCACGAGTCATCGCGAATGCAAAGCGCGGTATCGTGTGCGTGTCCACACTTGCACACCGACTGACGATTCTCGATGCTGAAGACGATGATGACGACGAAGAAGACGACCATGAAAATGAAGACGCGCCGTCTGATCACCACAAAGGGCACGAGTCTGATTCTAATGAAGTCGACTTGTGAGCTCTTTCTCCATTCTCTTGCTCTTTTTGGCTATTGCACAACAGCTGGCTGTTTTCAGTTATTGACGCGTGGGGCTTGGTAGCCTTCCACTAGCAGCAGTCGCTTGACAATCGCATCAATCTCGGCGGGGTTTGATGGGTACCTTCTCAAAGTCGGCGGAGTGTACAAGCGCGATTGGATTGAGCTGCTCATAGGAATCCCGATGACTGAACCTCGTCTTGGACCGGCGGTAGCAGCTTTTGTATCGCGCACTGGGAAGTTCTGAGCTGATCTGTGGTGGCGGAGAGTGGGTCCGCTCTCGATACGAGAAGAAAACAGAGAGCGATCTCCAGCGCGGAGAGAGTCGCTGCACGGACCAGCGGAAGCTAGCTGTAGATCGCGCACAGCTCGGTCTTGAGAGACGACCGGTACGTGCGCGCGTACCGCTTCTTGTCCGCGACGAGGTACTCAATGCCGCAGATATCGCTGGGAGTGAGCGAGTCCATGATGATGTTTGCTCGAACCGACTCGACAGACCCGGTCGTGATGAAGTAGAGCTCTCCCCACACACTCTCCGCGTCGACGAGAGTTTGTCCAGGTCCAAGCACGATCGGCCGCAGCCGCGGGATCGTATACACAAAGAACTCGACGGACGTCACGCCGAAGAACGGGAATCGCTTCACAAACGGCTCCATCGACGCTGCGAGGATCTCGTACTGCAGACTCACGGAAACTGATGCAGCAGCTTGTCTTCGTCAAACACTGTGCGGTGGCTCCAGTGGTACTCAAACTGGGAAAGCACTCGCTGACGGAGTCGTCTCGGGATGTTCCTCTTGAGAAGGAACTCCTTGGTCTCCTGCAGCTTCTGCTTGAGCTTGATGCCGCGAGGGTTGTAGTTCTCCGTCAGCATCTGGATGTTGGCGATGATCATGCCGACGCAGATCGAGCCGAGGCACTCGACAAAGATCGAGTAGATGCGCTCGCCGTCAGTCACGCCGTAGATGTCGCCGTACCCGACCGACATCATCGTGTTCGAGACCCAGTAGAAGCTCACCAAGTACGGGTACGCGAATCCGTCTTTGTTGAGATTCGTGACCCAGTTCATGGCCGTGGGGTCTCACGTGTAGAAGAGATACCAGCCGCAGGACACCAAGTGGATGATGAACACGATCATGAGCAGACACTTGAGCGTCTGCAGCACGTGGGCGTTCAGCGCGTCCATCTGGATCGTCTCGATCGCGCGCTTGAGCCTCAGCAGGCGCATGAGCTTCAGCAGTCGGAACAGGCGGATCGTGCGCAGCAGCTTGAGCATGAGCAGCGACGACGACGCGCTCGACACAACCTGCAGGAACTGGTCGAACGGGATTGTGGACACGAGATCGAAGAGGAACCAGCTTTTGAGGTACCGCTCGCGGATCTTTGGGAGCTCGTGGATGAAGATGTCGGCGTCGTAGAAACCCGTGAAGAAGTTGAACAGGACGTCCACGGCGACACTCGCATCGAACGCGTAGTTGAGCACCTGCTCCCAATACTGCACAATCCCACCAAAGCCAAACAAATGCCCATGAGCAAATAGATAACAACCAAACACACATAGACGAGCACAGCGACACGAATGGTACCTCGACGTCGATGCCAAAGCCTATTTGGTAGGGAATGAGCACGACGCTGTAGAAGATGATGAGTCCGATCCAGAGGTCCCAGCGTACTTTCCACGGCGCGCGCGGCATGATGACCCACCGATAGGACACGTTCTTGTCCTCCGCCTCGCCCAGGTGCTTGGAGCCGTACTCGCGGAACGCGCGGCTGCGAGTCGACTCGCTGTAGCTCTTCATGCTGGTGTTGAGCGCGGGTCTCTTTTTGGAGTGCGTCGCCACGGCGTCTGTCAGGATCGAGCGCAGCGACGGCATCCGCTCCTCGAGCGACCGTGTGCTGTCGAAGAGGAACTGGCGCATGCTCTTGAGGTTCCCCGGTGAGAGCTTGGGCACGAGGCGCGCGGGCGGCGTACTCGTTGGCGACAGCGGGTGTGGGATACTCGCGGGAAGCCGCTTGCAGTACAGAGCTCTTGCTGGCGTGACTTGCTCCTGCTGCCGTTGTTCCTGCTCCTGCATGGTGCTCGGTGTTGCCTGCTACTGTGCGTGGATGTGTAGTTGCTGCGGTTGGTGTAGGCGACGACGGTGGCTCTGGCACAACAGCGGACGGCGACTGGAGCGAGCGCAGGTCGTGCACCTTGCTGGGGTTGGAGAAGGTGAACGCCTGCTTCATCTCGCGCTCGCGTTGTCTATCTATCTGTCGCTACTAAGGAGGAGCCGAAGAAAGCCCATGTGCAGACCGCCTTCCTGGTACAAACACACGCACACACACGCGAGCAAAATGCGTCGCTATCGGCAGCACAGCGCAGACGCGCGATGGACGGAATGCACCGCAGCGCCTTGCGTGGCAGCTCACTCGGTCTTCCCAATTCGACCAACAACACGCCAAAGCAGCATGCAGGCAGATGGAGGAAGGTTCATAACGGTGCCCTCGCCCCCGCGTCAGCCGCATATTCCCAATTTTACCTGCAGCTGGCTGCTCTGAGAGCACAATCACAAATGCGCACCAACGCACGCTCTGCTTTTAGCATGCGTCCATTGATAGCGCAACGCTCTGTGCAGACAGCATCATGCGACTCGCAACATGGCTTGCATTCTTGAAAGTGGTGGGGCATGTTGCGTATTCCTTTCATACATGAATAACAAAAGAACAAGACGACGACGCCCGCTTTCTCTACGCACACACACCTCTCACCCTCTCTCTAAAACGGCATCTTCATGCCTCCGAGTCCGCCAAAGTTGGCCGCCATCTTGGCCATGTTGGCCATGGCGTTCGGGTCGCTCTGCATCTGCTGCATCATGCGCATCATGCCCTGCGGACCGCCCATCTGCTGCATCATCTTTGGGTCCATCGCCTTCGAGAGCTGCTGCATCACGGCGTTCGGGTTGCGCGCCATCTGCTTGCCCAAGGCGCCATCGCCCCCCTTCATCAGTCCGCTCTTGCCCATGCGACTGACCACGCCGGAGAACTGCTTGTGGCACTTGAGTAGGAACTCGACTTCGTACAGCTGGCACCCTGAGCCGCGCGCGACGCGCGTCTGTCGCGACGGCGTGAGCTGCACGATGCCGTCGAGCTCGGCGTCCGTCATACTGTCCATCATGAAGAGGAAGCGGCGCAGTCGCTTCGAGTTCTCTTCTTCGCCGCCCGTCATGTTGAGCATCTGCTCCATGCCGGCCATGCCCGGGATCATCGACATCACCTTGCCCAGCGGTCCCATCTTCATCACGCTCTGGAACTGCTTGTACAGGTCGCGCAGCGTGAACACACCCTTCTGGAACTTCTGCACCATCTCCTCCTGGTTGTCCAGCATGCCGCTCGTCTTGACTTCCTCCATGAGCCCGCGGATGTCGCCCATCCCCATGAGCCGACTCACAAAGCTCTCTGCGTTGAACGACTCAAAGTCCGCAAAGTGCTCGCCCGTACCGTAGAAGATGATCGGAGAGCCCGTCGCCGAGACCGCCGAGAGCGCACCACCGCCCTTCGCGTGACCGTCCAGCTTCGTGATGATCACGCTGCCGACGTCCACGGTCCGACGGAACGCCATCGCCTGGTCGTGCACCGCCTGACCGATCGACGAGTCCATGACGAACACAATGTCGTCCGGCTTGACCGCTGCGGCGACTTCCTGCATCTCCGAGAACAGATCCGCCTCCTGCTTGTGGCGACCACTCGTATCGACGAGGATCAGCTCGTAGTGCTCGGCGCGGAACTGGCGCACACCTTCTTCCGCGATGCGCACGGGGTCGGCCTCCGTGTAGCTACCGTAGAACGGAATGCGCAGCTTGGTCGAGTTCTGCTTCAGCTGGTCGAACGCACCGGCACGGAACGTATCGGCGCACACCATGCACGTCTTCCAGCCCTTGCGCTGGTAGTAGTGCGCAAACTTGGCGATACTCGTGGTCTTACCACTACCCTGTAGTCACACAGAAGATACAACAACGCATGGCGAAGCGCATCAGCACCTCTGGCTCTCTCCGCGCGAGCGCGTTCCCCTACGTTCACACAGGAATCGCAACAAAACTGTACCTGCAGACCGACAAACATGACGACGTTGCTCGTTCCTTTCTTGAGCTTGTACGGCTTGGCTTCCGGCTCGAGCATGCGGATGAGCTGGTCGACAATCGACTTCTGGATGAGGCGGCGGCGGTTCAGACCGGACGTGTTGTCGTCCTGCAGACTCACGGCGAGCTTGACGCCGTCGCGCAGCTCGCGCACGAGCTTGACCTGCACATCGGACTCGAGCAGCGCGCCGCAGATCTCCTTGAGGATCGTGTTGAACACCTCGTCGTCCACGACCGTTGTGCGGTTGAGCTTCGACAGCGCGGTCTGCAGCTTCGTCCCGAGTTCCGCTAACACCATGCTGCTGCTTCCTGTCTTGGGTTCTTGATGGTATCTGTCGTCACGCAGGCGAAATGTGGTCTCCACTTGTCGCCTTTGCTCTCACATCACACTTCTTCTTTCCCCCATGTTACGAACTTATCCGACAGGAGCATACTCAGATCAACATGTGTGCATTTGCATTCGAACAACCGACCAAAGACAGGACATGCAGACAAGAGCATGCGTTAATCAACATGTCTGCATTGCCAAATATTTGTCTGCAAATATCTTTTTCAGAATTTATGAAATCGCGAACAATCCATAGAGTGAGTGCTCATTCTGGGAACAATAAATGAGTTATTGTGCCTTCCTCTGCAGTGTCCTCATTAGAAAGCACAGTTCTATCCATGTCAAGTGTCCCAGTTTTCACCATTCAAGCGAAACATTTCTTGTTATGAACAGACGAACTGTGATGCCTCTCAGCTGTTCAGTGCTAGCATTGACGGACGCAAGAAAGTGTATGACTGCGTCTCGATCTGCTCAGCCGCGACTATGAGCGCGTCGATCGCATTGAGCGACTTCTCGAAGTCGCTGATCACGGTTGCCAACTTTGTCTCGTTCGCGAATGGCGACGTCTTGAAGAGCGAGAAGAGCGACTCGGACGCTGGCACGAAGCGGTCGAACTTGAAGCTCAACGTGACGATGACAGGCAAAAGCTGCTTTGGAATACTGTACTCGAGCACGCTGAGCGTCTCGTTCGCAGCCAGTTTGTTCGTGGGCAGCTTCTTCCAGAGCGCAGGGTTGCTGTACGGCACGGCCATGGTCTCCCACGTGCTCACGCCGTTCATCGCGTGGTGGCGCACTGCGGTCTGGAAGATCAGATGCGTCAGCACTCTCTGCAGCGAGCGCACCGAGGTGAACTT
>JAASFO010000854.1:0-12187 GCA_023333815.1 Globisporangium recalcitrans | reverse complement strand
GATCTCATCGATCACCACCGTGTCTGCCTCGGAGACCGCGCTCATCACCGCTATCACCAAGCAGCCAGTGGCGGTCGCCGTCGCGGCCGGCAACACCGCCTGGAAGCAGTACACCAGCGGCGTCGTGTCGTCGTGCTCCACCACGGCTCTGGACCACGCCGTGCTCGCCGTGGGCTACGACGCCACGTCGTTCAAGCTCAAGAACCAGTGGGGCACGTCGTGGGGCGCCAGCGGCTTCATCAACCTCAAGCGCAACGGCGCCAGCTCGGCCTGCAGCATCATCAACACCCACAACGTGTACCCGAACCTCGCCTAAGCCCAAGTCTGAGCGTCCAATAGGCGTAGACGGGAGGCTCGCAGTCGCTTCCCGATTCGCAGGCGGGTGGTGCGTAGTGGCTCCGTGGCTTTGAAGCCGAGGCGCTGTAGTTTTGTAGTTTTGTCGCCCTAAGGCGTCGTAGGTCTCGGCTTGTTGGGATCCTGTGAGTGGGGTGGCCGAACCTCACTGTCATGTGCAGCAAGCTATCACTCCCCAGATTCGAAGTCTTCTTTTGCGTAAGTATGAACCAATGTTGATGTGATTTTTGCCCATTTTCTCTCCACGAGTTCCAAATCCCAAGCCATAGCTCTCACAGTAGCCACGGGGTATTGTTCACTCACCTGCGCTCTGCCGCTCGCTCTTCATCGCTCGGACCATATTGGCCACGTCCTTTCTCGTCACTTTGAAGCTCGAGCTCGCGTGGATGTACTCGTACATCACCGCGCGCTTCGTATCGGCAAGCACCATTTTCCGGACCTCGTCGCACAGCGGGTGAGTCTTTGGGACGGTGCGGACTTTACCGTAGCTCTCGAAGCGCGCTTGGTCCACTGGGTGGTTCTGCACGCAAAACCGGGTCTTCAGTGGCACGCGGATAAACCACGCGTTGTCCAGATGAACAACACTTGCAACGAACTGGAACTCGCAGCCAGTGGTTCGAACCACTCTTGCCTGTCGCAAGCCCTGGTTGCGTGACCGTTTGTTCCAACCATGGATGCAGATGTACCGACGCGAGCACACCTTGAGCTCTTCTGGGATCAGGTACAAAGTGCCGCCTCGCTGTCCCTTCTTGGGCTGCATGATCTGCTTGCTGCGTATTGCGACATTCAACGCATCCTTGATCACGATCCTCGTGTGGGTCGCTCGCATTACGTTTCCAAGTACGCTGACAAGCTGTCCCAGGAAGCATGGAGCTCCTGCACACTGGCGACTTCCACCTCTTGGAGTTCGCCACGTGAGTCATAGCGTACGGCCACCTCTTCCGAGATACGTGTATCGTGGACTGCTGTTGCCTCATCCTCTCCATCTCGACCTGCGTCCTCGCCATCCTCGCTAGTTCCCTCGCCATATTCTCCGTGGTCCTCACTTGCAGCTTCAGCGTGATCTTCACCGCCAAACAACGATACTCCTCCTGCTCTCTCATCTTCTGCAGCACCACCACTGCAGTCGTTTGCAATACCGTCTTGCGCAGAAGTAGCATCTGGAAACAAACCACCAAACTGCTGCTGCTGCTGGTGTCCGAAGTCTGGCACTTGCATCGGAAGACTCTCATTTGTCCCGTCGCTCACAGGCACGATGATATTATCAGCTCGTCCAAGGATCGAACTCAAAGTCATCATCTGCTGCTCTTGTTCGTGTTGTTGCTTCTGCTTCCTCGCCAAGTCGCACATCGCATCGTACAGCGGGTGGTCTTTGGGTATCGCACTCATGTCCAGCCAGTTGCTGTTCGCCGTCGATGCCACTATAGGCTGCTGGGTCTCCTGCTGTAGCTGCTGACACAACTGATCACCGACCCTCCTCTCCATCGCTTCTCTCAAACTTGAACGGTGTGAGTACAAAACTGTCTGGATAGAGGTACGTGAATGCTCCACGTATCGCCCACCTCGATAGCGTGAGCCGTGAGCCGAAATGGACAATCGCTGCTTCGCGCCACGGACTTCTCAACCCTTGCCCACGAGATGGTTTGCTCCACCCTTGGGTACAAACAAAGGTGCGAGTGTAAGTCTTGAGCGACTCCGGGATCAAGTGCACTCTCTCCCCGCGCTTCGCGTATGCGGACCCGAGGGTCATTCGATTGCGTGCAGCCACTGGCAGGCTCAATTTGCCCTGGCTCGCAGCTGCTGGAGTGTTGTTGTTACCGTTGCTGTACACTGAGAAAATGCCTGTGCTTGGATGGTTGTGGATGCAGAATTGGCGTTCGAGCAGAACGCGAGTGCACCAACTCCCGTCGAGACGTCTCTCAACGCGAGCAGCGAATCGGAATTCACAGCCAGCGAAAGTCAACTGTCGACGAACGCGAAGACCGCGACCGCGCGCTCGCTTTGCCTGTCCATGCGTACAGGTATACCGTCGCGAGAAGACTTGCCACTCGTCTGGAACCAGATCCACCTGTCGACCACGCTTGGCTCGGCTAGAGTCCAGCACCGACTTGTTGCGCCTCGGAACGCTGAGTGTTTGCTGGATCGCCACTCTTGTGCCTCTTGTGCGCCTCTCCTCCATGTATTCTCCGATGTACGCGAAGAAAGCCTTCCAGGAGGCGTGATACTCTTTCACTTGGAGTGCCGGCAGTTGATTTGAAGCACCAGAGGCTTGCGTGTTTGATCTCGGTTGACTGATAGTGTCTCCGTGCTGATCTTCATCTGGCTCATCCAGTGGTCTGCATTCATCGTCCACTGCCCGCTGCTCGCTGTGGAAAACAGCAATCGCCCTGACCGGGTGGGTGCGGACACAGACCTGCATGTGAAGCGGCAGGTGGACGCGCCACGCATCCTTGACCTTCACCACTTTCGCGCAGATTCGGAACCGGCAGCGCGCATCTCTGGATGTTGTCGTTGCGGAATCGTCGCCCGCTTCTCGATCAGTGCGCTTCGATCAGCCGTGCGTGCACACATAGCCCCGCAAGTACATGCTCCACTCGTCTGCCACCAACTCCACGTGGTGGCCGACACCACTACCAGCGCGCTTTGCGGCTTGTTTCGAGCTCAAAATGGTTTTGTCGCGCTTCGCGACACCCACGCCCTCTCGGTTCACCAGCTTCGTGCCGGTTGCGTGCACATAATCGTCCACGAAGCCGAAGAAACCCTCCCACGAGTCGTGGTCTTCTTTCATACGTTTCACACGGATCTCGTTTGGTGGTGACGATGACGACGATGGCTGGAAGACTGGTGGTATGCTTTGCTGCTGGCTGGTGTCACCGACTCTTTGAGCTTCGCCACCGTCCTCGATTGTCTCGATTGTGGCTTCAGTGATGCTATCGTCGCTCTCTTTCTCCTCCTCCATTTCAGTTTCAGCGCTCGAAAGCTCATGCTCGCTCTCGCTCTCACCTGCTTTCTCTTCTTCAGTAGCAACTCTGCTTCGATTCTCATGAGCTTCGTGTTGATCTCGCTCTGGCTCGGACGCATCACCTTGGTCACCACCACTTTTGTCCGACTGATGGACGCCATCGCTTCCAGTGCTGTTGTCAGGACGCGGCTGCCGCAACTTACCTGTAAGCGACAAACTTCCAGTCCGCCTGGGTTGCGGCCGCCTCTGCTGTCTCACTCTTGCACTATACGTAGGACAAGGCAAACGCAGTACAACAGCAGTCACAAACACCGCCAGGTGGACAATACGCGCACCCACTCATCCACCTGCACGTTGCTGCTTCTGCTGCTTCTGCTATCACTCTCTGGTAGTACACGCTGAGCGACTCGCATGCCACCGACGACCGGGTGGTTCTGGACGCAGTGCTCACTCGAATACTGGCACTTGGATTCGCCACACATCGTTCTCAAAACCGCGCGTGCCGCAAAACGGAACGGACACTCGCGAACGCCTCGCTCGTGGTGCTGATGGTGACGATGGTGGACAGCAGCGCACACAAACGTTCGGGAGTACGCTTGCAGGCGCTCTGGGATTAGCTGAGGCTCAGGTTGTGAGCCTCCATCGTCACCATTGCTGCTGCACTGCGCTTGATCTGCTGCAACGAGCGTCGCGTTCAGCTGCGCGATGCTGACCGTCTCTTTGACTTCGATCTTCATTTGCGTGGCGAGCTTGCAGTGCTCGATGTACGCGAAGAGATCTGCCCAGGTCGCGTGGCGCTCCTTCATACTGTAGGACCGACCCGAAAGTGCGGTTCCGCATCGGATGCACTAGCACCAGAGAGTGTTGGGCTGCTACGGTTGCTGGCAGTAGCACCAACGACAGCAATAGAGCCTCGGTCATTTGCAGCAACGGGACTATCGCGACGCGCTCGCTTCTTCCTCTTCTCGCGAGCGCTATGGCCGGCGTCTTTGTCACCAGCAGCGTTGCCATCATCACCGTCAGCATCGCTAGCGTCCTCGTCTACATCGTCGTACTCTGATCCATTTCTGCTCTGTTCTGCCTCTCTTGGCGCTTCGACGTCTCCTGCGTCTTCATCATCGCTTCTGGCGTTCCTCGCCTCGAAACGCTGCACTTGCCTAGAAGGACAAGTGAGAAGAGCAAGAAGAAGCGAGAGAGACTCTGGCGTCAGGACGACCGCCGCAACCCAGAAGCATGGAGTAGCGCAGCCGAGCAGCTACGATACGATAGAGAGCGTCTACACAATGCACGGACGTACGTGATGGCCACGAGGCGCTCGCTGCAGTGTCGTTGCGGTTGCACGCTTTTGCTGCTCGATTCCTTTCCAACTCCAAACAGCAAAACAGTCACAAGAAGCAACTATTTGAAACGCTACGCTCAAGTAGCGCCAGGGTTGAAATCGTAGCGTTCGAATGTGCAATAGCAAATGGGTCTTTTTGTATCAAGCTGTGGAACGCTACATTTTGGTCGAATTGAATAACAGGAGGTCGACTGGGTATCAAGCTTTCACAGTGTTTGAGGAATGAAGGTATTACAGAGCAGAGGAAGCTTCAAGCTTGATGATCATCCGTTGACTTACTGCTTCTCTGTCGACATTTCGCTCGTTGATCTACTGCTTTTGTGTCGGCTTCGACAAAGTACGAATCGATGATTTGGCATGCACCATCAATCGACTGAATCGACAGAATCGACTGAATCAATCGAGGAGATCCAGCATAAAGAGAGAAAGTCAAGGATGCTGCGTCACACTGCCGGAGCTCTGGCGCGCCGCGCGCTGCCCACGAGCGCGAAGAAGACCGAGCGCTTCGCTGAGAGCCAGGTGCTGCAGCTGCTCGCGCGTCGCGGCGGCGCGAACTCGCGCTCCCTCACCACGTCGCGCGCGCGCCTGAACGCGGAGAAGGTGTGTGATCGATCGATTGACTGGGAGGAATAATAATCTGTGGTCGACAGACACGCAGTCGCCTGTTTGGTCGGCTTCATCATCGCTGACCTACCTGTGATGCTAACGCGCACTCTCTCTCTCTCTCTCTCTTCTGTGTGGTTGGTTATGTGACATGGTGTTGTCTTACTGCAGCCTGCTGCGGAAGGAGCTCAGTCGGGCAAGCCGCAGGATGCGCTCGTGCTCTCGCCGTACGAGAAGGTGACCGCGACCGCCACGGGCGGCTTCTGGCTCGGTCTGCTCGGTCTCGGCGCTGCCGGCGTCTACTTTGTCATCCGCGAGCTGCTGCCAAAGTACGTGGATGCTTGGTGTGAATGGATCGCCGCTTGAAGGTAGGCAGCCTACTGATCACTTGCTGGATATTGCTGTCTTTCTGCAGCCGCATGAGCCCAAACGGACTCTTCAGCGAGACGCTCGACTTTCTCGCCGAGAACACGGACGTGACCACGCGCCTCGGGATGCCCGTGCACGGCTACGGCCACGACCACGGCGGCCACCGCGAGGGACGACGAAACCGCATCGAGCACGTGAACCTCAAGGACAAGGACGGCAACCCACGTCTTCGGTACGTTTCTGCTATCGCGTGCGCATCCTACAGTGTGGTATGCCCGCTTCTAACCTATCGCGTGCTGTTTGTTATCTGTCTATGGTTGAATGGTCACAGCATCAAGTTCAACATCAAGGGTCCGTCTGGCCACGCGTACGTGTTTGCGGAAGTGAACCACGACATGAAGAAGGGCGAGTACGTGTACGTGATCGTGCAGTTCACCAAGACGGGCGAGCTCGTGAAGGTGATCGACAACCGACAGATCCTCCAGGCTGACACCAAGGAGGAGCAGGACGCGCTGCGCCAATTGCTGGGCAAGCAGTAAAGAACCGCTCCGTTTGGGGAGAACCAGCCATTGATCATTGGCTTTAAAGAGGGTTGTTCATGGTGTGGTGTCCAGTTGAATGCTTTTCATCAAGCAGACAATTGGACCATGCTATAAAATGAATGAATGAAAAGAAGAAAAAGCAAGCTACATATGAAGGTTTGGGTCCTGCGATCGGAGGGTGGAGATGCTCTAAAGACTGACCAGCAGTTGCCATTGGTCGGAAGTATGAGAGGCTGGTCAGTCTTCGTATAGGAACGCGTTCTGCGCCATGTCCTTCCTCGATACCTCGTTGCGCTTGCGTACCGCCTTCGACTTGTGGCTCGCACGGCGCTTGGTCGTCGACACCATGCTCACCTTCACGTTCGCCTTCTCCGAGACGTCAAACACGTCTCGCAGGATCTCGTTCTCCACCATGTGCACCTACACAAAACGCATTCACAACAACAAAGTTGATCAGCGAATTTGTCAGTCATCTGGTAGACAGCTTGCAAAGAACAACACGAGAAGGCGCGCAAAAGGATACCAACCTGAAAGCCACTCTGCAGTGCGCGGCGGAACACATGCGCCTGGAAGAAGCAGCTCCACGTCGAGATCGAGAGCGTCTCGTCGTCGATTTGCAGGTCCTGATGCGGCCCTTCCCCCGACTGCAGCGTCTCGAGCACCTCCTTGAGCAGCGACCGCTGCGCTTTGCGGTTCTTCTTGCCAATGTTCTTGCCCGTCTCTTTCATGTACTTCTCGATCTTCGTCTCGAGTCCGCCGATCGGACTCGTGCCGTCTTCGAGCTCGTAGCTCCATCCACGCTTCGAGTTGCCATTTTGCGATGACGACGACAGAATGTACTTGCACTGCACCAAGAGCGCGAGCACTTCACAAGCCGCAGAGCGCGCGGACGGGTTCACGCCTTCGCGCACAAACGCTGCGAT
Organism: Globisporangium recalcitrans; assembly: GCA_023333815.1. Classification (NCBI taxonomy): domain Eukaryota; phylum Oomycota; class Peronosporomycetes; order Pythiales; family Pythiaceae; genus Globisporangium; species Globisporangium recalcitrans. Next base: position 5,095 of record JAASFO010000854.1, on the reverse strand, counting down.
CGCGCCAACGTGGTCGTAGATGATCGAGTTCTCATCGTAGACCTTGGCGACAATCAGACTCGGACGGAAGAAGCTCACGAGGAACGCCCAGCACTCCATCGCGGCGATGATCAGCTGCTCCGGGTACTCGTCGCCGTCGTCTTCGGCGTCCTTCGAGGCGACGAGCAGGTGGCCGAGCACGTCGATGAGATCCCACTTTTGCTGGTCCTCGCGACAGCACACAAAGCACGCCGTGCTGAGCGCGTACAAAGCCTCGACACGCAGCGCAGGCTCGCCCTCGTCTGTGAGGATACGCTGCAGTGGCATGCGGATATCTGATAAATAGTCAGCGGACACACAGACATTAGAATCGCGCTCAAGCAAAATAGCATCCATATGCACTTACCATCGAAGAACTCCTGCTCGTCCGAGCCTATGGTGACCGCAAGCACGCCTAGCGACCGCAGCGCGAGCGAACCCGAGTCCTTCATCCGCTTCTTGAGACACGCGAGGATGTTGGACGTCAGCGTCACCTTTGAAGACTGCACGCTGTCGGTCATCACCGAGCTGCAGAGCAAGCTCAAGATCTACACGATGCATTTACAACAACAAACGGATCAGAGATGATACGCGGCTGTACAGCTCATTGGCGAAGTGCATTCGATCAGCTCACCTTTTGCAGCGCTTGGATCTTGCTCGCGTCTCGCTTCTCCGTGAGCTCGTCCATCGCGTTCTCCAGATCGTCGTCTCGCTCCACGCCGTTCCCGTACCGCTGAGCCTTCCACTTGTTGTGCTTGCGCTTCTTCTGTGCAGCAGTACCGCCACCAGTGTCGCCATTCCCATTCAGCGGACCTCGCGCGCCGTTCTGCTGTTCCCACTCGAGAAAGCTCTCGAGATCCGAGTCCGCGGACGCGTCGTCTCGGTTCGTGATGACGCTAAAGTCCACCGACCCCTGCTCTTCGTCTTCGTCTTCGTGCGCGAGCGCACGGCGCAGCAGTCGCTTGCCTTCCTATATAACGATAACAACAACACAGCACACAGTTCAATTCAGACTCAGCAGGTGTGCGAAAGAGAGAGAGAGAGCTCTTCATCGTCAACACCTAGCAGCCACTTATACAGTAGCACACGCCAAGCACAAGGACCCACTCACCTCAGAGAGCTTGCGTCGCAAGTGCGGGGGCATCTGCTTGCTGCCGCGGCTCGTTCGACTTCCCCCACGAGCCATATCTTTCTTATTCTTGTTGCTGTTGCAGTTGCTGCTGCTGGTCGAGCAGTGAGGCTGCCAAGAGATGAGTCGCTAAAGAGCTACAGAAGCGGTGCTGATGACAGTGTAGGAGGACTGTGGCTTTAGCTGAAGACGCTGGTGCTGCTGATGCGGACAGCAGTCGTTCGCGATGGATCGGATCGATGCAGCGCAGCTCTGTTTGGCTCTCAGATTGGTTTCGCAAATTCGTGTCGCTTCAAAGTCAGGTTGAATCTGATAGTGTGGGTCGACTCAGAATGCGCTCCATGCGATCAAAAGTGACATGGAGCGCTCCAGATGGCAGATCTCAACAATATGCTCCAGATGTGAGTGTAGAGCGGACCACAGTTCGCAGTTGAAGGACATTTGAGAAAGCCACATTCCATGCCACCGATTTGGAAGGTGACAACTGTGGAACAGTGTAGACATCAATTGGCGACTTTGTTTATTCTCCTTGTTAGCTGAATCATGTTGATCGACTGGCAGCAGCGAGCGACGCAGCGATACTTTCGGAGACAGATGCTGCTTCGAACACGGTGCTCGTCAAATTCCGACAGCTCATTCGATTTCATTGATGGAAATGGCTTTGAGCCATTTCCTATTTGAATATTTACATCAACGATTGTTTTTTTGATGCCTCCTTTCATTCGAACACCGGATGATAACTTTCAAATAGGAAATGGCTCGAAACGATTTGCATCAATGAAATCGAAGCAAGAGTCACTCACAAATAAAGAGTGATTTTTCGAGAGCTTGGTTGAAGAAGAAACTGACCAATCAGAAGGGGAGTCATCATCAACAAACAAAACGTTTTTGAATGTTTTGCTCAATGAGTTCTCTCAAAGCCATCATTAAAGACAAAACCACAAACCACTCAACAAGCAACTCGCAAATCATGACTGCAGGCGATCGGGATCCGCTCATCCTCGTCCTTGTCAACATATTCCTCGACAGAGAAGAAGACATCAACCGTGTGTCGTCGGTGAAGGAGGCGCCAATGAAGCCGAAGCCCAACATCTCAGTCGTCTCATGCTCCCTGAACCTGCTGCTATCGGCTGAACAAATGCTCCGCCGCTACGTGGAGGAAGTGCGCAAGGAACGAAAAGCGGCTAGAGAAAAGGCTCGTTTGGCTCAGGAAGCGAAGCTTGCGGCAAGCGCCAAGGCAGCGGCCGACTTCTCATGCATCCACAGCTGTAGGAACCCAGATGCGATACTGCGCCAGCTCCCCTCCTTCGTCCGCACGTTCCACACGCGGATTGCTAGCAGTAGTGCTAACGTGCGCACTGAGAGAGCGGCAAGCACCCGCAGATCCGACAAGCAGCAGATCCGACAAGCAGGACGAGACGATCGAAGGAGATCCGACTGCCTATGAGCACCCTCACCCGGGCGATCTAGGTCGTGTCGTTCCCATTCTTCACTTCCCCGATCCGGCTCGTCCATGCAGGGAGGTGCTCTCGACTGGTGCGTGCGCACAAGGCGACACTTGTCCACACCCGCACGACAACACCTCCACGTTCGAGTTGATGAGCTACATCAAGAACGCGAAGGAAAGTGTGGACGTGTGCATGTACATTCTAACCTGTCAGCTGGTAAGTTACATGAGTCACCTCCGACTTTATCCGAGTGTGAGTACCATCACAAACCAAACTTACCTTGTGTGATTTTGCAATGTATGCTCACAGTTCGCGGACGTGCTCGTGCGAAAAGCGCGTGAGGGGGTTGTCAACACTCGCATCCTCACAGACAAGGCGATGTCCGAAGACGTGACGTCAAAGATTGCCCAGATCCGCAGCGAGTGCAAGGTGAGCTCGATCCCGCTGCTATTGCTTTAGCTGTCGGTTGGATGGTTACTGTTTTACTTAGCTATTCCCTGTTCTGTTGTCGCCTCCTGTAGGGAATAAGAGTGAGAGTGAAGAAGCCCCTGATGCATGACAAAGTGCTGACCATCGACAAGCGGATCGCGATCGCCGGGTCTGCGAATCTTTCCCTGAACGCGATCTACAGCAACGACGAAAACATGGCTGTGGTCGTGGGGAAAAGGGTAGCAGCGGAATATCTGCTCAAGTTTATGTCTCTGTGGCTCCTAGCGGTGCGTTTCCCGGTTCCCCGTCCAGAAAATGTGCCGCCGCGTTTGGTTTGGGATGAAACGACAATGGGATTGCACTGCAGCGGGGTGAGAAAGAGGAAGAGAGCGAGAGCAGAGCTGGCCGTCGCCAAAGCAAAAGAAAGAATGAAGGACCATCGCCTTGCAGACGATAGGTTGAGTAGTTATATGTCGTGGGTCCACAAACTCAATGAGCAAGCTGAACCTGAGCACACTTGCTTGCATGTAGAGAGGAAATCGATCAGCGCAACCAGATTGCGCTTCTTGTTCTTGCGTACACACTTGCTTTGCTTTCACTTGCCACGTTGAAGTCACTTCAACCGCGGAGCCAAAACGACAGTCTTAGCGAGAGAGAGAGAGAGAGAGAGAGAGAGAGATACAAAGGAGGAAGTGAAGGCGGACTTGCTCGCTTTTTCGGAGCGCATCCTGGTCATTCTCTCAGCGGTCATCGATGACAGCGCCGCACACACACACACAACAAATTTTGGAGCAGGTGATGCGGTCGTAAACAGTGACGACGTGCGTCCTCAAATGGATGCCTTTCTTGGAGCCAGAATCTGTCAACGGACCGTCACTCTGCTGTTTGTTGTCTGTCACTGGATGATCCGACGCCCGACTAAGCAACCAACAGCCATCAGACAGACACGACAGCCAAAGCAACTGGGAGCACAGAGTCTCATGTGCGTGCCAATCCGCCGAATGGGCTCACTTTGCACACTAATGGCGATGGACAATGGTCACCATGTCGCTCCTCCAGTTGTATCTGCAGTGTAGATGATGAAGCCTTGCGATGATCTTCAATGTAAACTCCAAGGGGAAGAAACAGGGAAATGCACCCCCAAGCAGCGCGCATCTCACACAGATAGGACGAATACGAGTGCATTGGCATGAAGCCCAAAGCCTGCCGATGCATTGCAGCGTGGTGCTCGACGCTACCTAGCACACACTATTTCCCACAACGCTGAGCTCTATGACGCTAGCGAACCACGCGGTCTGCCTGCCACTTGGGGTCCAGTTTCTCACTTCGCGGACAAATTTCGCGCACCGGCCGGTCACGTGCGACCAGCGCACCCAATCAGCCAGTCACTTTCTGTCACGCAGACTCACTTTCTATGCGGCACTTGCGCACACGAGCGACAAGTCCAGCGTCCAGGGGGCTTGCTCTGAGCATGCGGTGCTGGTCTGCTTGGTGCTGGTGTTCGTTGCCACAAGCGAAATTTTCGCAGCAAGACACTTCCCAATTTTGACTACTGCCCATCATCCCTCTTTCCATTCTCCACTCTTTTCGTGATTCGACAGTTCCGCTTTCCCACCAATCAGATCGCTGCATCTATTCATTCAAGCATCGAGAGTGACGGTAGTCGGTGGCAGCAGCCACCTGTCAATCAAAAACGACCCTCACACACAACACGCACGCATCCTTGAAGCTGCTGCATAAAGCCTCAAGCAACGCGCGTTGAGCTGCAGCTGGGCGAGCTCGTGTGGCTAACCTCCCCCTTTGCCCACACCCTTCGTCTCTGCTGCTCACTCTGCAATTTGCGCTGCATCGCGTGCATCAAGAAGAAGACCAAGAGCTCCAAGCAAGCAATCCACTCCTTCTCACAATGGCTGAACACGTCCAGTTCCCGGAAGGCTTCATGTGGGGCACTGCCACGGCGTCGTACCAGATCGAAGGCGCCACAGAAGAGGGCGGTCGCGGCGACTCCATCTGGGACGCGTTCTCGCGCACGCCGGGCAAAGTGCTGAACGGCGACACTGGCGCCGTCGCG
>JAASFO010000853.1:0-12188 GCA_023333815.1 Globisporangium recalcitrans | reverse complement strand
AGAGAGAGAGAGAGAGAGAGAGAGAGAGCAGTTTGGTGCAGGAAGGAAGCGAGGTGAGGTGAGTTGAGCGAGCTTGAGAGACGTACAAGACGGCGAATACAGGAGAGAGACGGAGAGAGACGCGCGGCAGCAGCAGAGGGCGGCGTTCGCGCTTGCGTCCTGCTGCGTGCGTAGCTGCGGCCGCGCGGGCTCTTGCGTTGTTTGGTTTGCGAGAATAAATTCATTTTTTGGTCGGTGTTGTGCGTTGGTTTGTTTGGTTGCTGGCATGCTTTGTGTGTGTGCGTTTCATGCTGTCGCGCATGTCTCAAGGTTTCCTGTCCTTCCTCTTGCGCTCGCTCACAGGAGTGCTGGCGGCTGAGTGTTGTGGATGCGTTGGCAGCTGAGATGGCTTCGTGACCAGCAGTTCGACAGCCGACATGGCTTCTCTGGGATGCGCTGAGCAGCAGAGAGTTGTTCCCTCCTTCTGGAGGGCGGTCGGTCGGACGACGCACAAATCAACGCCAGCCAGCCAAAACCGAGCCATATCCAGATACTGAAGTGAAACATCCCGCATGTTTGAAGCATAATGCGCACACGGAAATGCAGTTCTTGTCAGCATTAGAGCACCCGCCATTGTCGTTCCCTCCTCTGCCTCTTTGTCCTCGTGTTGGTAGTCTGCAATCTGCAGTCAAATGCGCGCGCATGATCAGAGTTAGCTGCCACGAGCAGTGACGCACATCTCGGTTTGCAACGCACCTTGTTTTGGCGCTTCTTCTCACCTTGTTCTGGTGATTCGGATCGCTCAAGAAGCGCGCTGTTGAGTGTCGTTTTACTGTTTCAATTCTCGACGCATTGTCCCACTTTTCTTCAGTCCAGTCGAGTTGAGAAAGAAGAACAAGCCATTTTTTGGTCTCCCTCACACGTCCGACGACGACGAAGCCATGAGCGACACAGTGGCCGCAGTGCCCACCCCCAGCGTCAACTACTACGAGGTGCTCGGCGTCGAGAAGAGCGCGAGCGAGCTGGAGATCAAGACCGCGTACCGCAAGCTCGCGCTCAAGTTCCACCCGGACCGCAACGCCGGCAGCGACGAAGCCGCCAACAAGTTCAAGGACGTGTCCACCGCCTACGCCGTGCTGAGCGACCCGAACAAGCGCCGCCAGTATGACGTCGCGGGCGACAACGGCAAGGACGCCGAGTTCGAGTCCGTGGACGTCGAGTCCATGGGCGGCTTCGGACGTGTCGTCGGCGCGCTCTTCACGAAGATTGGCATGCCGATCCCCACGCAGATCTCTCAGACCGTACTCTCGGCGGCGCGCGACCTGTGCGACGAGCGCAACAACGCGACCGCGAAGGTGCCCGTGACGCAGCTCTACTTTGGCAAGGAGAAGCACGCCAAGGTGGACAAGCAGGACGCGCACTTCTACCGCATCAACGTCGAGAAGGATCGCGAGTCGCTTGTATTTATGTGCCGCTCGATCACAAAGAGCAAGTTCAAGCTGGTGCTGTTTGACTCGTCCGGCGCCGTGCGCATGGTCCAGGAGAGCGTCAAGAAGGCAAAGTGCACAGCGGCAGATATGTACATCTCGAGCGACGTGGAGCTCATGGACCTGAACGATGTGTGGCCGCCGCACATGGCGTCGAACGACTCGGATCTCCCTGAGCTCTTCAGCAAGCTGTCGACGTTCGAAGTGAAGCGCACGATTCCGCTCGAGAAGGGCGAGCACCTCTTCTGCGTCTACGGCGACAACTGGCTCTCGGCCGTCAAGTACTCGATCAAGTGCATGAAGATCGACGTCAAGTCGAACGCGCTCAAGGCGATCCAGGAAAACGAGCACGAGCTTGTGACCATCAAGCACGACCTCGGCGCGCTGCAGAAGGAGTACGCTGCGGCGAAAAAGGTGTTTGAAGAAGTGCTGGGACGTGTCGAAGCCACGCAGCAGCGCACGGACGAACTGCTGCAAGCGCGTGAGATCGCGTACGAGAACTTTCTCCAGGGGTGCGACACTGGCGCGAACAGCATCGGCAGCGGCGTGGTGTATGGCGCCATGTCGCCCGAGCACAAGCCGTCGTCGGCGAGCGATGCACCGAGCCCAGCAGGGGGTTTCCGGACGATGTTTGGCTTCGGCAAGGGCTTGTTTGGCAACTCTCGAGACGAGCGGACGAGCTCCTTCGACGCCGCGTCGTCCTCCAACGCTTCGTCTGCCAGCGGCGCTCGGAAGTAAGTGGGTGCATTCGACACGATCTGCTTGCTCTCTTTATTAGAGAACAAAGAGAGAGAGAGAGAGAGAGAGAAGAGGTCGAGCGAGGGTGGCCGTGTGCGTCTGTGTGTGTGAGTGCTGCTCTGTCTTTCTTTTATATACGCGCGACTACATTGCATACAAATGAGGGAACATGCAAGAAAACCAACACTGCCAAAATGGATAATTTCAATACGATTCACTGTGTCTTGTCGTCGTGCTTCTCGTCTCCTCTCTCGCTCTCTCTCGAAAGCCTTGGGCAGGTTTTCTTGTCAATAGTTGCTGAGCAGGCGCTCACGCTTCGGGTCTGGGTCTGGAAGCGCCTTCGCCATCGAGTACGCGTGCGCCACCCACGGGAAGAACGCGAACACAAAAAGCAGCTGGCCCACAAAGAACGTCGAGCCAAAGAGCGGGACGTTCACTGCCAGCGTGTTGTAAAAGTGCGCGAGCTGCGTCATGCGGCAGTGCTTGTCCTCGCTCTTCGCCGCTTCTTCCAAAGTGCACGGCTTGACCAGTCCGCTCGCCTCGTCGACGTACGCCTGGTGTCCGAACGTGGCGTATTGAGGCGCCAGCGTCAGAATGCTGAAGAGCCCGACCATCGCCATGTAGATCATCACCAGCGACACGATCGTCATGGTGGACGACGATGTCAGTCGCGGCTGCAGGCGGTCCATGCGGAAGCAGAGGAAGCGCAGTCCGTGGCGCGTGAGCACCACGAAGCTCACGAGGAAGAAGTAGAGGAAGAGCGCGCCAAACAACACGTAGTCCAGCGGGAAGAAGAGCGAGGCGATGACCAGCAGCTCGTCGATCGGGTTCGGCAACTTTGGCTGGTTGAGCAGGAAGCCCTTTTCGTAGCTCGAGTGCAGCATCTTGTCCATACTCGTGATGAGCAGCGACACGAGGATCAGCAGCGAGATCATCAGTAGCAGCACGCCGATGGGGATCTTCCAGCACGACAAGCGCTTGCCGAGCGTAAACTGTTTGAGGTTGGCGTCCAGCACGCCGCGTCGGTCTTCTAGGATCTGTTCACGCAGTTTGAGTTGTTGGAGTCGGTCCTGGTCAGCGACGCTGAGCTGCTGCGAAGTCGCGTAGCGGCGCAAAATCGTTTCTTTCGTCTGCGAAGTCGCTTGCGTCTCCATCGCATTCTCATTCAGCAGGTCCTGGAATGTGTTTCGGTTCTCGTCGTTGCCGTGGTCCTCCATCAGCAGTCCGACAAGAGGCACGCTCGCGATGCCGCGACTGGCAACGAAGATCCACAGATACAGCCCGAAGAGCACGAGGATGCCAATCAGCAGACGGAGCAGCATCTCCAGATCCGAAGAGATCTTGAGCAGCGGCTTGAGCCACTCAATGTCGGTGCTCGCGGGCTTCCCGCAGAGCAAGACGACCATCGTCATGACCATGATCAGACTGAACCCGAGGAAGAAGCACGCGGTGCGCTTGAGCGCCGCTATAAACCTCTGCTTCGCTGAGAACCGCAGCGTCAAGTGCGCGATCTCGGTCTGCTTTGCGTAGTTGTACACCAGCGGCGCTCCCACGAACGAGTACAACGCCAGCACAGCAAAGTACACCTGGTAGAGGATCTTCAGCACCTCCGCATTCGCGTGCACCTGCGGAAGCGCGTTCTTCAGCAGATACACATCCACGGGCGCCGTGAAGAGGCAGAGAAGCGACAGGTAGAGCGCGAAGATGCAGATCACGTTCACGAACTTGGAAGAGATCTGCAGCGGCGCGGCGCTGATCGTCGAGGTGGCAGCGAACGCTGGGAGACTCGACGTCGCCGCGTTCTTGGGCTGGAAGTAGAGCACGACGAAGGCGCTGAGCGCGAGCAGCAGCAGCGCCACACTGGCGTAGAGCAGCCAGATGAGCAGTGTGTGGTGACTGACGCTCTGCAGCGCGTCCGTGAGCGCCGCCACGGGGGTCCTGAGCGCCGTCATGCGGTCCGTCGCCGTCGCCGTCTCTGTGCGCAGCAGCATCTTGGGAAGTCCTTTTTGGGTGAAGAAGAAGAAGGGCAAAAAGAATGTGCTGAGCATGAGGTGGTCCACACGAGAGAATCCACTTCAAGGAGGCGAGAAACTAGAGTGGCCCACACTACTCTCAAGCTCGCAACGAATCCTGCCAAAAACTCAAAAGCGTTCAAGGCAATGCTGCTGACCTATGAGGCGTTCTGCGAGGAAGGCGAGCGGCTCGTGGCGCTCTCGAGGCTGGCTGTGCGACTGCATAGCCGCCTGGCCGCTAGTGCCAGCGAACCAGTCGCAGAGTGGGAGTGGAGACACGGGGGCAGAGCTGTGCGTGCGCTCGTAGTTCTCTAGTTTGTGTCAATGTCAGCTTGCGTGTGCGGTGGCAGACAACTGATAGAACTGCCACTGACTGTCGCTGTTTGCGTAGCACCTGCTGGGCAACGCGTATCTTGTGTCGGCAACGAACGCGCGCGTATGGGCTGTGAGTGCGAGCCATGCCATACATGCTGACCGAAGTGACGACACGGTGACAAAAGACTACGAAGGCGACCTCAGCGGCGACATCAACGACCTGCTCGCTCAGCACGATGTGCGTTCAGTCGCAAGTAGCATTGCTCTCGCTACAGATACCTGGGTTTAACGCAGTCGCTCTGTTCTTTCTCTCTCGTTGATCAGGACGATGAGGCGGTGGTCGCCACAACAAAGCTGGATGCGAGCGACCAGCAAATGGAGACGGTGCTGTGCGAGTTCCACATCGTGTACCACGTGATCTACCAGACCCCAGTGCTCTACTTTCGCGTCTCGAGGCTTGACGGGTCTCCATTTCGAGTGGACGCGCAGCTGAGTGGGGTGCAGCTTCCTGGGAGCAGCACCGAGTCCACATTCGTGTCCATGGAAGAGCACTCGGTGCTGGGCACGCCATTCTGGTTTCTTCACCCGTGCGAGACGTCCTCCGCCATGCAGTTGTTGCTACATCATCATCATCAGCAGCAGCACCAGCAGCAGCAGAGCAAGACTCAGTCAGCTGACCGCCAGCCATCGTCGTATCTACTGGCGTGGCTGAGCTTGGTGGCGCCACTGACGCGCATCAACCCGCAGATCTATGCAGACTCGGACACAACCTTTCTTCGAGCATAGTTGGTGAGATCTGGAACCTCTTCTACTTGCATGACAGGGTCTTCTATTAGAGGCGCATGCACCTTTTTGAACATTTGAAAAGAAAGGCAAAACATCAGCAAGGCAAAGTGGCAAAATGGTGGCGACGGAGGACGAAGCGCAGCGCCTGCGCAAGAGGTGAGTGCGCTTTTCTATTGCGTATCGTAGCCAATTACATGCGGGCATCTACGCGCATATGAACGCCGCTGTGTGTATGTATCTGTTTGTGTCTGCCTTGATCGTTTGCTGTTTGTGCGTGGATCAGAGCGCGCCTGTCATTGGCACCAAGCAGCAGCAGAACGAAAGGTGGGTCCCTGCAGTCGACTCCAGACTCTTTTCCGCCATCTTCTCCGCTCGCCTCACCACCGGTCACGAAAGCAGCAACAGCGGCTGCAACTCCTCTCCCGACGCACGGCTTTGCGTTTGGCTCGCGCATCCCCAGCGCCGGCAAAGAGAATGCTCACGCGAACCAGACCCGCGCGCAGTCTTTGAGAGCAAGCGCGACTCAGACATTCGTAGCAGGGAGAGAGAAAGGTTTGAGCCACGCAACGACGAGCGCAGGAGTGGCAGAGTACAGGAGCAAGCGCCGCACGTCGCTCAACCCGGCAGGTGACGAAACCGAGTCTTCTGCATGTGACCAACCTCCGACACCCGCACGCTCTAATACCGAACCTCCAGCACTGACCTCGAAGACAGCGATGACGGTGACCAAGAGCTCTGGACTTCCCAGACCGACAAAGATGTCCAGTGCTCTTCCCAACAAAACAAAGCAAAATGCTGCACCACTCCCTCGAGTACCGACGGATGCCACAAGAAAGCAGCAAAAGACCGAGCCGGCATCCCACCTTCGCGAGTCCAGAGCAGCATCGGTTCTCAAGGCGCTTCCACAGCTCCCGCGAGCAGACCACCCAGATTTCTGGAAAGCGCGTCTGCAGTTTGCTGCATCAGCTGTTCAAGAGCTCCGCGACATAGAGTGCGTGCTCTCCTTGTGTTTGTCCAGCGAATGGTGCTGGCTTGCAACCAGACGAGAAGTGCTAACAACGCTTTCCTGTTGTGTAGAATCCGCCTGTCAATGATTTCAAGATAGCGTTCGCAGCAAAGATCGCCATGTGCACCACACTCATGCGCTACACTGACTCGTACTGAGGATAGTCAGAGCACTCTGCTACCTCGATGTGATGTAACAGAAAAGAATGCGAGTGCGCGCCATTTTAGACCTGTCGTTGAGTGTGCATCGGCTCCATCTCATCTCGTCTGTTGCAGCAGAGGCAAAATGATGATGAAGAAGCGAAAAGCATTTGGCAGGTGGTGCTCGTTTATCCGAGAATACGATACTGAGGAAAGCTCTCATTTAGGTTATTGTTGAACTTCATAGGTTCGCGAACGAACGCACTTACTGTTCATGCAGAACATAACCAGATCTCTAGTAAGTGCGACTGTGCAGTTGATGCAGTTGACTTGACCCAAACGCTGTGTCTTCGATCCAAAGCGCACCTCTGACTTGTGAGTACTGCTTACAATCGCTTTACGTTTCTGAAGTAAAACGGCAGATAGGTGGGAATGGGAATGGGAATGGAAGGAGAGGGTGATTGATTCAAACCAATAGCTGACTCGGAGGAACGAGCACGCTCACAACGCAATTCGCAATTTGATCGCGAGGAGGCAGGAGCGAGAGAAGAACATGGCGTCTCCATGGCAGGTGCGTCGCGCGCCGCACACTGCCTGCTGCCTTCAGCCGCGATGATGTGGAGTGGTCAGGTTTCCTAATTCTCTTGTGCTGCTGCTCGGGTCGATGAACAGCAATATCAAGTGGCGCTGCAGAAGAACCCGATTCGGTTTGTGGCTTCGCAATTTGGAGTCCCCCTCAGTCTTGCGCCAAACGTGTGTATCAACAACTAACCATCACTGGTGGTACTATTGGCCTGCTCAGCACGAAAGCGCTGACGTCTGGGACGGTGGCGATGCTCGGCGAAGTTCTTGGTGAGCGAGCCAGCTCTCATTCGCTTGCCTGACCGCTTGCTCCGTTGTTCTCTGACTATTGGTTTTGAATGCACGTCCATAGGACACTTCCTCAAGCATAAGACCCTGCGCGTGCGTTGACGTTGATCCAGGTGGCGGCCGTTGTGATGGTGTTTTTCTTCTTCTGCTAACTGTTGCGCGTTTGGAACCGGAACACAGGGACTCTCGCTCCGTCAAATGCTCGCGTTCTTTGCGTTTGGGTACGTGCTCAGGACGAGAGGATTGTCGACTTTATTTTCATGACACTTGCGATCATGCGTCTTGCAGCGGTGCGGTGACCGGTCCGCTGCTTCATTACTGGTACGGGCTGCTCGAAAACCAGCGCTTCACGAAGAACAAACTGGTGCGTGAGAGCGAAGAGCTTGTGGCTGTCGTCAAGATCGGTGACTGATACACGGTACTCCTCACCCCATGCAGACTCCGAACCAGAAGCTGATTCTCGACCGACTGGTGTACACCCCGCCATTCACGGCGCTGACGATCTTCTCCGTACGTTGCTGACCCACTCGTTCGTTCACCCTTTCCTTGCGGTTCTTATGATCGCTGACCGTGCTTTACGGTGTGCGAGCACACAGCTCGGGGTGATGCGCGGGTCGAGCGTCGAGGCGTCGAAGGAGAACCTGCGCCGCGTGTACTTTGGCGCGCTGCTGATGAACTGGCGCGTCTGGACCGTCACGCAGTGGCTGTCGTTCCACTACGTTCCCCCTCAACTGCGCGTGCTCTGGGGTGCGTTTGTGTACCTATCTGTTGCTGGGTTGAAGGACCGAAAGTGTGCCCATTCGCTGCTAACCCCACAGTCTCCTCCTCGTCCTTTTTCTCGTGGCGTGACAGGCAACGCGGTGGCGCTCTGGTGGAACTCGTACCTGTCGCTCACGCAGAACTGAGAGACTGAGTGGTAGGGCTGTGAAGCATCGTCAGTCAGTGTGCGTGCGATGAGCGAGAGAAACAGGTCTGAGATCCCAAATCCGATGCTTCTGAGAAGGTTCATGTGCTAGCTGTGACATCGACCGACACTCACGAAAACCTCTATAAATAAGTACTGCTTCTCTTTTTTCTCCCGTTGTATCCATTTGAAGAGGTAAACCTCGCAAGAACGTATCAGTAGTGCTAAAGTGGAGCTGCTGAATGTGAGCGAACAGCTTCGCTGCTGTCGACAGGTGGTTGGCTGACTGGCGAACTGCAAAAAGGAAAGCAAGGAAGAACGGACGGACCATAGCGACGCGTCTTGCCGCGCGCGATTGACGAGGCGGACGACGCAAGCAGCAGGACACTTCCCAACACCCACAGACTGGCGCACGCTCATGCAGACGCAGACGGTGCCGTCGCTCACGGCGCTGTGCGTGACCAAGCTGGCGCGCGGCGCGCCTCCACGCGCGCTCACGATCGTGCTCCGGTACGAGCGCTTTCGTGGAAGACCTGGATGCTGCGGATCTGTCTAACGTGTGCGCTCTTGTATGTGTCTCCAGACGACTCCCGGAAGAGCTGGTGATGAGCGTGCTCGCGGGCATGATCGCGTCCAACACGCTCACGGACGACCGCCTCGCGACGTTCTTCGTGGTCACGCGCCGCGTACTCAAGCTCGAAGGCTGCTCGACCATCCGTAACTCGATCCTGCGCCAGATCCCGTTCCGGTGTCCACAGCTGGTGCGTCAGCGATCCTTCGAATACGCTGGTGCAGTGTGAGATCGTGACTGACTTGTACGTGTGTGCTTCTTGTCTCGCATTTTTATCCTTAGCGCTGCTTGGATCTCTCCAACTGCTTCCAGGTGACCAACACTGTCGTGCGCTCCGTGCTCCAGGGCTGCTCGAACCTGCAGACCCTGCGTCTGGACGGCTGTCGCCACATCACTGACGCCGCTTTCCAGCCGGAACACGCGCCAATGTACACGCTGCGCGCGTCGACGTCGCTCCAGGTTGTGAGCTTTGCGCGTTGCTCGCAGCTCACAGACGAGCTGGTGCTCTTCCTCGTGCACTCGTACCGCTCGCTCACGGACATCAACTTTTCGAAATGCAAGAAGATCCAGAGCGAGGCGATCCGTGTTTTATTGCGGTCAGCGACGAGCCTCCAGCGTTTGAACCTGTCGTTCATGGACATCACGGACGCGGCTTTCATCTCAGACCCAGAGCAGGGAGACCAGTCGAATGGGTTCTGCGCAGTGGGAAGATCGCTTCGCTCCATCGACCTGACGCACTGCAAGATCACGGACGCGACGCTGTTTGCGCTGGCGAAGCACTGCCGCAACCTGGAGGAAGTGAAGCTCAGCAGCTGCAGCGAGATCACGGACGTCGGCGTCGAGGTGCTCCTGAGATCGTGCACGTACCTTCGCGAACTGGATCTGAACAACTGCCCGCTGGTGATGGACAGAGGCGTGTCGGCGGTCGGGATCCACGGGAAGCGCGTGCGGAGACTGAACCTCTCGTGGTGCATGAACATCACGGACAAGTGCATCGTGGACCTGGCACGCGGCTGCGAGCAGCTCCAGGAGGTGCTGCTAGTGTGGTGCACGCAGCTCACGGACGCGGCGCTGGACGCTTTCATCAGCGAGGCTGCAGCGTCCAACAGCAAGGTGAAGATCAACTTGAGCGGCTGTAAGGGCATCAGCAAGGACAAAGTGGCGGAGGCACGGCGGACAGGGCTGCGCATCGCATGACCTCCTTGAAAGAGCGCCAGAGCACCCAATAGACGAGCGAAAGAGGAGATGGCGAGGTTGCCGATGTTGAGGGAAATGGTCATTCGCCGACACACAGACACACAGAAGAGGAACGATACGAAACCTGACTATTCATTTTATAAAGATTGGAGAAAAAATACACACACGTAAATTATTATGACCGACACATGGCTTGCAAGCTGATCAGCATGCAACAACCGACCTTGTTGTCTTCCGACAGACAATCGAGCGATGGCAGGTGTAAAGTAGTAAATAGTTCTAGCTATTGTTCATTATCATTCCGAGTTCTCTAGGGTTTCGTTCACTTGAACTTGACGCTGATGACCACGTGACCCGACCAGTAGTAGTATCCTAATGCAGCGCTCAGTAAGATCCAGAACCACGCGAGCACGCGTGCGTGGTACACGAGCACCATCAGCAGCACCACAGAGAAGATCTTGAGCTGCGCGCGCGTGACTTCGTCAAACGTGAGGAAGTACGCGCAGAGGAACTCGGGAACCGCTGCCACGACACGGTAGAGCGAGGAGAAGAGCAGTCCACACGGCAGCAGTAGCGCCAGACCAAACACATTGCGACCCAGGATGCGCACTGTTTCGTGCGTGGACCAGACTTCCCAGCACCACTGAGAAACCTGACGATAGGCTGAGCGCGTGAGCTGGATCCAGTTGCTTGCACTGCGTTCCAGGTACTCGTACAGCGTTTTCAGGTGAACGAGAACGCTTTCTAGACCAGCACTGCTCTCGGCTTTTGCGACTGTGAAGTACTCTTGGAGTATGAGGATTGCATCTCCCATAGGATCCGTCACAGCTGTCACACAGGCGTCCACTTTCGCTCTTGACTTGACTCGTGCTCTTGAGAAGGCGACTGGGACGTGAGGGTAGTGCCCTTGACGCAGCGCAGACACGATTTGCTCAGCCGCGGTAGCAAACTCGAGAACGATTTCCTGGACAGTGACCGCTGACGCAATCAGCTCATGATCCGTATTGCCAGTGCTTGGCGAGTGCTCGCTGGACAAGAGAGGATCACCGGGTGGCTGGGGTTCGCAGGTGTTGGTGCCTAACGCTGGATCAGCTTCGTACAGAGCGTTCACGACTACCACTGCAACCGCTTCCTCAATCTCTTCGTCTTCCGAATCGTCATCAGCGCCGGCTTCGGCATCGATCGTGACTTTCGCCAAAATGCCTTCTTTCTCACTCCCGCTGAAGACTGGCGCCTCTTCTGCTTTAGGCTTAAACTCCACCTCGAACACTTCGTTGTCGTTGCGCTCAAGACCTCTCTCGTCTGCACCTGAGTCGTCTGATTCGACGTCAACTGGATCTATTGAGGACTCAATGGACTCGACGGAAGCCGCTTGCTCGACAGCAGCCGCCGTTTCCTTGTAACTGGGTGAAGGAGTGCCTTCTCGACTCCCGTGGACACCCAGCAGCACTTCCCCATCAGAGGGAACCATCGCTGCTAGTACGTCCGAAACAGCGCCGTCCTCAACTCTGATACCTGCGGCAGCAGCTTCATTGCTCTTCTCATCTGCTTTGGGATTCGGGGAGATGACTCCGCGCACTTTCAAAAACACCGCACCAACGCGCTTGGAAATCTGACTCGACTCCTGCTCCTCGACCAGTTGCCATAGCTTCACGCCTTCTTCTGCGTTATTTTCTTCTCCTTCTTCTTCGACTGAGCTTGATTCGTGAACGAACTCGGCGACTTCCTCTGGTTCATCACGCTCCTCTGATAGTCCAGCTTCTGTCTGCTCGTCCGTCTCGTCATCAAAGAAGCCACCATCCGAATCTTCATCCGTATCACTCGTCACACCAGCATCAGCATCGCTGTCGGCATCGCTATGTCCTCCAGCTTCAGTGTCCCTATCCGCGCCGTCATCGTCATTTGCATCGACTACCGTCGCGTCGCTCCGATGCAACTTGATGGTGACGCGCCTAACGCTCGCATCGCTCGCCACCTCACGCTCGGCGTCGCTTCGATCCTCTTTCTCCACAGATGCGTTCTCTACACCACCGCCAGCTCCAGCTTCGTCGTCGCCATCATCTTCATCTTCATCACCCAGCAGGAAGACGCCTTCGCCAAACGAGTCCAGCAGCCGTGTGGCCTCGTCCTGCGCAGCCTCGAGTGCGAACGCAACGGGGTCATCATCATCGTCCAAGTCGTCT
>JAASFO010000852.1:0-12208 GCA_023333815.1 Globisporangium recalcitrans | reverse complement strand
CCCAGTCTCTTCAATGATGATGATGGCCGCCATGACTTCAACTTCGATGGGCTTGCCAGGTGCCAACGGTCCGTCGTCGATGGCCGCGTCTGCGTCTGCGTCTGCGCTCGCGCTGGCGCACGCAACGCGGGGGATCTGGTCTGGCGAGGAGCACGACCGCTTCCTGCGCGCCATGAAGCTCTACCCAAAGGGTCCGTGGAAGGCGATCGCCGACCACATCGCGACCCGCTCGGTGCGCCAGGTGCAGACCCACGCGCAGAAGTACCAGGAGAAAGTGTCGCGCCGCCTACGAGGACTGCGCAAGTCGAAGAAGAAGCTCGTGCGTCCGGAGCACCGCATCGACGACGACACCATGGAGCTGTGCAAGCTCGTGGACAGCGCCGCCGAGAAGCTCGTCGTCACGTCTCCGCGCGTCAAGCAGGAGGTCGTGGAAGGCGAAGACGGAGGCGCCAGCTCTGGCGCTGCTCCAACTGGAGCTGCCGACGCTGCAAGCAAGTGCACGAGCGTGCTGGACCTCGACGCGTCGCTGAAGGTCGACGACCTGCAGCCGCTTCCGTACGTGGACTTGGACAACATCGAGCTCGACCCCGTGCACTTTCCGACCGTGAGCGAGTCCCTAGACTTTTTGATTGAATATTTATCGGTTTGAACGACCCTGCTGCGGTGACCATCACGACGACGTCGACGACTGCGCCACCACCAAGGACCAGCGACTACAGCCAACCAACCAACACAACCCAAGAAGAAGCACTGCACATGCATCGCCCGCCATCCCCGGCACGCGACCGCCTCCCACTCCACAACCACACATCTACCCGCACACAGCAGCTGTGCAGTGCTTGCGCGTGCGTGCGTGCGCGTGCATGTCCGTCCGAGAGAGACCTTCCTTTGCCTGGTGAGATTCCATAAAGGGGTTTGCTTCGTATTTAACTTAATCAGAGCCCTTGTAATACAGTTTTGTCAGAGCACCGAGTGTGATCGATCGAGCTGAGGTGCGGGCAGTGAGTGGGTGGGGTCCCAGTGGTCATGACCTGCACCGCCGCGTCGCTCTGGAGTGCTCGTCCACGCGCGCTCGCCTCGCTGCTGCTGGCGCTGCTACCACCAGTGGCTGAGCAAGCGCGCGTTCGCACACACAAGCTACAGAGCGACGGCGTTGCAGGGAGTGTCTGTTGCAGCCCTCTTCCACCCGCAGTCTTCGTGCACGCGCGCTCGCACAACGGTTGCTCTGGTGCATTCTGGTGAGCGGTATGCCCACCGCTGCTGCTCCAGAGTCGATGGGAGTCGGCATTCACAGCGAGCATTGGTGGGAGCCCACATCTGGGTCTGTGTTGGTGTCTCCTCGCCGGTGTGACAGGAACCACCATTTGGTGTGCTCTTGGTGTCACTCCTTGGCATTTCATGGCCACTTCACGCACACAATCGCGGCAGGGTTTGATGAGTTGGTTGATTCTCTCGCGTCAGGTTGCGCCTCTGGCTGCACTTGTACCGTGATGTCCATGCGCGCGTGTTCAAAGGACTGGACATGACGCGGTTGAGCTGAGCTGTGTTCTCATGAACGCAATGCATGCATCGACTTGCACTTCAATGTTGCGTCGCATGCTCATTTGCAAAGCGCGCTGTCGACGCTGCTGTGTCTCGATCTTGTTTCTCCGCGTTTGGACGATTATAGTCTTCCATGCAAAGATGCAGTCAGAATAGGAAAGCTGCGGTGCTGCTCACCACTTCAAACAGCGCGACGTTGAAGTTATCTGATTGGGTCGGCGAGTAAATAATCACATCATTTTAGCCAATACTCGATGACGACTTTTTGTTTGCGCGCGCAGATTACGCCTCGATGTTGGTGCCAAAAGAAGCCAGAGTCACTCACCTCAACGTCCCTCCAATGATCTGCTCAAGAGTGCACATGTCGCAGCCCTCCTCCCAATTGCCGACTCGATCAGCTCAGGCTTTTCCAA
This sequence comes from Globisporangium recalcitrans, assembly GCA_023333815.1. Lineage (NCBI taxonomy): Eukaryota > Oomycota > Peronosporomycetes > Pythiales > Pythiaceae > Globisporangium > Globisporangium recalcitrans. The sequence continues at coordinate 10,253 of JAASFO010000852.1, read as the reverse complement.
CACTGCGACAACAACATCATGAGCGCTTCAAAAGGAGACGCTCACAACCACCAAACCATTCAAATATGTGCCCTAGATCAATCGAGGTGTTGCTTTGCATGAGGCTTTTTCCATTTTGTGCTCGAGTCTGCGTGTCGTTCGAGTGGCCGCAAGCGCACCATGTTTAGCTTTGGCATTTGAACCCTCCTCTTGCTTTCATATGACCAATGCAGAGATCTCAAAGGCAACCCTTGCTGACTTTACGCGAGGGCGAACGGTCCATTTTCCTTGTGCGAGCTCTCTCTTTCGAGTTACAAAGCACGACAAATGGCATGTTTGCCGCATTCCCACAACAACACAAGCGAGATTCACACATCACGCAGCTGGCAGACTGGTCTACGTATGAGCTGATGGACGACTTGGAAAGCTGGGCAACCTCACCTGCGTGTCGGTATTATTGTCGGTAGTTGTACGCACGTGTACGCAGACTCGTTCGCGTGAGACGAGATGGAGTTGATGAGAACGCCAGCTGAAGTTGGAGAATGCATACAGGATTGCTCAGAAAGTGAATCTGCATGGAGCAAAAGTGATGGAGAAGAGCCACATATTACAGCATTGCTGCCAGCCACACAAACACACACGCATAGAGGGGTTGGAATACCCACAACTTCGCACTTGCACAGCGCAAGGACCAAAGTGGCTGCTGCCGCATTTTCATCAAGAGAGAAAACGAGTCCTGCAGATGCGCTCTTTTCAGCTCCACTCTTCTTGACTGCATATCGCCCATTAAATGCGCTTCGTACTTAAACTGTATGTCTCAGTGAACGACGAGATGTGCCACGCTTGCGATTGGTAGAAAAGTGCTGTCATTTCGATAAACTACTTGATTCGTAGAAATTCGTTCCTCTGAAGAGATACACAGTGACAGGAAATCGCACTTTGAAAGCATCTCGCACTTAAACGAGCTGCCTCAGTGAATGAGCAAGTCTGATGCGGTTGTGATTGGAAGAAACTGGCGCGCAAACTTGGCGCATTCCCAATTGGTGGAAAATGGGAAACCTGACCCTTGATGATCCAGTCGTCTGCCCATCATCATGGGATGTTGTGAAGGCAACAAGCAAAAGCAAGCGACCAGGATCAGACGTGTGCGCGTTTAGGATGGTGCGTGGCGCTAAGATGGCGCCATGGTATGATGCGCGGATACACCCTTATCGCTGTCGCCCATGCGCCACTCGCTTGCGCACACACATGCGCGGTTTCAAAATAGAGTGCGCTGGCATCGAAGGTGCTTTGCACGCATGCATGCACGAAGGCAAAAACGCAGTCGTGCACAGCAGTCGAATGAGAAAGTGGCTTGTCATACGTCGCATTATGGATGGTTATACACATATGCTGCTGTCTACACTACTGTGTGCCAGTGCTGCGCGCTCGCTTTGCTTCCAGCCGCGCGGCAGACAACTTGCCTACCTGCCTCGAGGGAATAAAAATGAGTGGGGTTGGCGTCTGAGTCCTACCTTATACTAAGAAACAACAAAGGAGACACTGCTGAAAGAGCCATTTGCCGTCGCCTGACTCTCCGCGTGTGCTTCGTCTTGAGTTGTTGGAGGGGAGGGGAGTACGTATGAATAATGCTAGGGGGGGCTTCGTTCGCTCGTCACCCTGCGTTGAAGAAACGATGATAAGCGAGTTTCTTGGGTTGCGCTGGTAGGGGACGATCAAGCTTAAGCGAGCAAGAGGTTCACGGACTCTTGCAGGTCTTGCTGATACCGGTCGTCCAACGCGAAGAGCTCTTCGCACGTCACGTCCGTGAACGGGAACGGCTCGAGTCCTTCCAGCAGCTGGGCCAAATCGATCTCGTCGTCCGAGTTCTCGCTGTCGATCAGCTCTGGCGTGGTGCAGGTCGCGTCCGCGAGCATGCGCGTGTAGCTCTTGCGCGAGTGCGTGCGCATGAGCACGCTCGACGGCGAGCGCGGCGAGTCCTGCGGCGAGCCCTTGGTGCGGATGATGCAGCCGGACGCGTGCACGTCGACGCGGTGCTCTGGACGCACGAACTTCTTCTTCTGCTTTCGCAGGCCGCGCTGGCGGCGGTTGATCTTCTGCTGGTACTTCTGCGCGTGGGTCTGCACTTGCTTGATAGAGCGCGTGCCGATGAATGCGGCGATCGAGCGCCACGGACCCTTTGGGTAGAGCTTCATGGCTTCGAGGAACTGCTCGTGCTCCTGCTCGGACCAGAGCCCGCGCGTGAGCGAGCCCGAGTGGATGTCGCCGCACACGGAGCCCGTCGGCGTGGACGGCACCGAGTGGATCGAGGAGCGCACGGAGCCGGTCGGCGTGGATGGTGCCGAGTAGACCGACGAGGTCGGCGTGGTTGGGTAGTACTGCTGATGCTGCATCATATTGGAGGAGCTGGTGAGAGTAGTAGCTGTTGGTGTTGAGAAGGTGGTGGAGTGGCTCACAATTGGTAAATGTGGAAATGATCCGTGAGGATATGGTCGCAGCGACCAGACGGACAATGTGACTCGCGCTCAGCTCTTTCACTCGCTCTTGGTCCTCCCTTTTAACTGCAGCAGAAGGGGATCGCTGACTCGCTAACGCCGCAGTTGGCTTCAAAGCTAATAGTTTCGTCCTTACATTTGGATGTGTATCGCAGAGAGAAGACAAACTCAGACAAAGACGCCGCTCGCTCGTGCATTGCTTGAGCAGCAAGCCGAAACTTGCGAGCGTACGCCGATCGATGCGAGCGTACAGTACGGCAGGCAAACTGAGAAGCCGCGCGAGGGGGTTAGGGTGGGTGTACAGGCGCTCCCTGCTAAACCTTATAGGTTTGCGCTGCGCGCATTATCCCACAATGTCCTCCCGTTGAGTCGGATTCCCTGATGTAGCGTCCCCACCTCCCGACCTCTACAAAACAATGGCGACGCAGATGTGTGTGCAGGCGCTTCTGCTTCTCCTTTTCGCCACACACTCACACTGACAAACAATCCAACGCCAGCTGGCATCCTAGAAAAAAATCATTGCTCCTCTCGTCCCACTTTGCGGTTGACTGGGTTTTTGTAAGTGCGACTTGGAAGGACAGCTGGATGTATACTCGCAGTTTGCAGAGCTGGTGGTGGCACAGCACGAAATGTTGGCAAATTATGAACCATACTGAAATCCAGAGAGAAGGTTTCTCTGGATTAGCGAAAAGCAAGACTTGAATAAGCGAGAGCAGACGAGAGAGCCATCTGTGCTCTCTTCGCAAGTTTCTTGCAGCTGTCTCTATTGTCGAGGCTCCTGCGCCGCAAATCGACTTCAAGGAAACGACGGTCGGATTACTCGAAGAGCAGAGAGAGGGAGCGAGCGAGCGTGGTGGCGCTGTCACCAGACAGAGCGAATGAGCGAGCACATGGAAGAGATCCTGCTTGGATACACACATGTTCGCGTTCATGCGCTTGTCCGAGATCAGAAGCGTGTGCGCTCGCACACACACACAGTTGAGCCAGAGCATGCTGCTGGATCAGAGATTGCCAGCGAAGCTATCACGGAATATCTCTCCGTCGATTCGGGCACTTGCGCAAATCCTTGAATCTAACAAATGAGCTCTCTTACAAAATCCTATACTAAATGTCGAAAAACGTTGCTCTAGTTGACAAAAACAAAGACGACTAACTAACCCAGAACGTTAGCATCCGTTCTAGTTTGATCCTTTCCTTCTTCCCTGTTCTTTCGGATTTGAACCTTGAGCTGATGCCGAATTTGTTCACGACCAAAACTATGGTATGCTTCCATTGTGTTGGACACAAGAGTGAGGTGCGCAAATCTATCATCACTCAGTCGACTCCCGAACACTCGCTCCACCGCCAGCAATCCTATAGTCTTCGCACATTTCGTACACGCTTCCTATAACGGGTCTTTGCGAAAGATGAAGCATACTCCCTGCAAGTGCGAACCGACGTCGTTTCAACTCGTGGCTTTTTGACAAAGTCATCACATTTGCGTGAGGTGAGAGTTGTCGAGTCTCGCGAGACATGAACGACCAGTTTTTCAGCAAAAGTGACATCGCACAATTATGGCTGACAACAACTCTCGCGTTCTTTCTTCGAAGAATGGATTTGTAGGTTATCCTGGAAAAGCACATAAAAACGAAACGCCTCCGAAAATTGTCGTCCGAGAGTGCTTGGTGATGTGACCAGGTGTAAAAGAGCGACTTTTATATTACTTTATGCGACATCTTGCTTTTCTAGAGCAACCTACAAAACTGGATGGAGTTGTCCCAGTACGGTACTGAGTTACGGTACTATCGCGATCTTTTGATCATTTTGTGAAAATAGAGCATTGGAGGGACACATCGACACACCAGACTGTGCTCCTTACAAAGCGCAAGACGCTTTTTATCAGCAAATGCGTTGATAAAAAGCATCTGTGAATGATTGAGACCGCGATTTTGACGAGCCCTGTTGCTAGGAAGGTCTCGCTGTAGCTACTTTCTCACAACCTGAAACACTCGAGGCAAAACCTACATCGAGAGACAATTGTGGTTGTTGTGTGTGGCTCAGCTGGCTGAATGGGAGCACGCGATGAGTGCAGAGCATCTTGACACATGCTCGCTGCTTGGTCGTGGTGCGCACGACTGGCTCGACGCCGAATGCAGTCGCCACCTGGTTCACAAGGCGAACAAAGAAATCTCGATTCGCGCGAACGTGTGTCGCCTAACAGGCACACTGTGTTTGGCAGGTAGAGACCGCTGGCGTTGCTCACATTTCCACGCCCGAGTTTCACGAGCTCCAAGAGTTTCTCGAGAGTGTTTCAAGAGTCTGAATCTAGATTGTACCGTATTGTGCTGCAGCAAGTGTGTCGAGCAAAACATGCGGCAAAACTTTGAGAGTTGCAGATTGGGATGTGCATGATTCACAGTGTGTGCTGCAGGAAGAGTTCAAGTTTGAAAAAGCGTGGAAGCTACAAAGGTTGGTGTTGCACAATGCGCGGCACACAAATTAGCGAGCGTCCACCATCAGCAAGCTTGTGAGTACAAGTAGCGTACTTTTTGGCGTGACACAATTTTGGCTGGTGAGAAATCAAGCGAGCGTTTGGAAGGGCTCCTCTCTCTCTCTCTTTCTCTCTTTAGTTTGTGTGCAACTGTCAAGGAACGAAAGAGAAGGAGCAATGTTAAAAAAATAGCGCTTTCAATAGAAGGCCGCACATCTTGGCGTTTTCAGTGCCACACAAAGTTGAAGTGGCCCTTCTGTCACTTGCTGACTGCGAGCGAGCGAGTGATGAGCACAGATCTTCCTTGTTGTCGTCGTTTGCTGCGTGCGTTGAAAAAACATCTGGGACTTTGTAAGAAACACGAGGAAACGCCATTTGCGTGAGCCATTTCATGACAAAGATCTCGCCTGCTGCTGTTGCCGACTGGCTGCTGTTGTTCCTGCCGCCTGCTGCTGCTCAAGCATGAAGTTTGAACCGACAGCCTCCCCAAGTGGAGATCGGACAACACTGCCTTTTGGTCTCGTGTGAGATCTGTCTTCATGAGCGAGCGTCTCTGTGGCGGACTGTTCGGTTTGTGTAAGCCATTTCAGGACAAGATCCTACTGCCCAATGCTGGCAAAAGTACCTCATTCTTGCTACCTTGACGCACATTTGTAGGTGGCGTTATAGGATCGCTTGGTGCTCCATCATGTTCGTGTGACTTATTCTAAATTCGTGCAGAGCGCCAGGCTTGTCGCCCACGTTTCAAATATAGTCTCTTGCTGCGCATTTGCGCGTGACTTGGTTCGATTTAGCGCCACCACTTGCTGCATCCATCTGTCCTTGTCGCTGAGAAAACAGGCAACGCTTTGTGGCCGACAGGCATCAAGCAAGGCGACAAGCAGCAGCGACGGCTTGTTGTGGTCGGACATGAAGATGAGGGTCGACGACCGCGGCGGCGAGCTTCTCGCTCTCTGCTTCCGTCAGTAATGGGACCGCGCGCGTCAGCTGATGCAGCAAGACAAAGGCGCGGTAGATGCTTGCTGCCTTGTGTGTGTGTACGTTTGCCTTTTGCGTTTACACAAACGCTGCCTATCCTGCGCAAAAGGTTCCTTTTCGCTGGCTTGTTGGCTTGCAGGCGCCTGACAGCATCGATGTGTCGCGCAAAGCTGAACTAGCCTGCCTAACGGCGGCGACCTTTGCGCGCGCTATGCTGGGAGCGAGCTGGTCGGCAGCAGTGACAAACTTCTTGGCGCGCAGTTGCATTGCTTCGTGTCTGGCGTTTTGTATGCCCTGCGTGTCGGATCTTTTCTTCGATGACTCGACAGCCTGACTGACACGAATGCGTTTGTTATTTCCTTGTCGTGTCCTTTCCTTCCGCCACTTAGTCAACCACGCTCTCGTCTGCGCTACACCTGGCTGTCGCGGACGACCGACAGGTGAGTGAGCGAAGTGCGAGTCTAATGCTCGCGTGAGACTCTACTGTAGGGTGGCTTCGTGCATTGCTGCAAGCTGTCGGTGCATGCAACTGCAACTTGTGTGGCAGTGGGACATTTCTTGTGGTTGCAAAACCTAAAGAGCTGACGAAGCAGGAAGAACGCTGACGAAAGTTCTTTGCTGGTGCGCACTCACTTGTGCCAATCGGCTTGCAAGGATGGGTCGACTTTGCGCTTCGCGTGTGTGTGTGCGCGTTTGGCGCGAAAGCCAAAGTTCTTGCAGTCTGCTCTTTGCTGATCCTCTCCTCCCTTCTTTGATGGTTGTGAAACAACATTCGTCAGGAAACCGTGAAATTTGTGCTCGACAACATGGCGACGCTCGCCTCCGCTTTCGATGTCAACGCTGCTATCACCCAGGTGCGTGGTCCGGTGTGGATGCTGAGACCATGCCATGTTATGGGTTTGTGGCTGCCTGCATTTTGCATGTCTGCGTGCATGCTTTCAAGTTGTGCAACGTTTACAGCAGGCTTGTTGTTTGCCTGGTGTTTGCATCGCAACGACAAAGTTGTGTGTGTTGTGTCTGAGAAAAGTGAGAATCAGACCATCCTCCAACAAAACAGCAACAATTGCGCATGAACCCACCAGTCTGTGATCTCCCGCCACGCAAATAACAAAAGCAAAAGCGATGCTAACGCTGCCTGCATGCTGTGCTTTTCTTTTGGATATCAGGATGGCAAGACGCTGCTGCACTTGGCCATGACGATGGAGAAAAAGAACCTGGTAAGTCTGCACTTTGCACGTTTGAATCTGTCGACCACGGTACCGTTTGTGCGTGTGCGTCATGTGCGAGTGGATCTGGTGTTTGAGCTTTCAAAGCATCAGCCAGCAGTTGCGTCAGTTGCGCTCGGCTTGCTGACTCGACTGACCGTCGCAGCTGGACTTATTGGTTCTTTGCTCAACTCACGCTGTTGTCATTTTCTGTTTAACAACTGCTCGTCACAGGTCGTGTTCGGATGCTTGTTCTCTCTTGCTCTCTCACTCTCTTTTGCGCTGTTTGCACATGCTCGCGTTTGTCTTGCTGCTGGATGTGTGAATGCATGCTCCTTCACCTCCCTACTGTATGCGAGCGTACCGTATCTCCCATATTTCCTTCCGCATATCTTTGCTCTATTTCGTGTGTCTGCTTGCTTTGTGTTTGTTGTGCAGCAAGTGATCCGGAGCTTGCTTGATGCTGGCGCACTCGCTGCGTCCGTCGACAGAAAAGGGACGCGTGCGTGCGATCTGGTCAGGTGGACGGCTGTGTTGCACCCGGCAGTCTTTGTGCCGCTTCAGCACCGAGCTGTGCAACTTCAACAAGCGGCGGCGCTGGGCGAGAGCGACCGCGTGCTGGAGGTTCATGCGCAACAGTGCCAGCGGCTCGAGGAAAGTGCCGATGAGTTCGCGGTCAAGTGCGAGGTGATCGCGATGATGCGGCGCTTTGCGAGCAACGAAGTGCTGCAGACGCAGGCGTTGCGCTCGCTGCTGACCATGTGTCGCAAGCCAGGTAGTGTAGCGTTTTGTTCTTTATTAGAAATGCATGTTGTCATGCTTCAGAAGCTGGGGGAGACTGACTGGAGATATGTTCGTAGCGACGAGAGAGAAGCTGGTGCGCAATGGGGTCCAGCTGCTCGTGCTCGAGATCTTGCAGCGGTTCCCAGGCAACACGAGCATCTTCACGGACGGCTGCGCGCTCATCCTATTGCTCTCGCTTGACGCCACGCACCACGACCTTCCACTGGATGCCGCTGCGTTGCCTCCTGACGCGACTGCGATTGGTCTGCGGAGCACGAGAGCACTCGTGGAGCTCTTGACGTCGGCAGCGCTTCGATTCTCCGATTCTCTGTCATTTGACGCGATCTGTCAAAGAACCCACGAGGTGCTGCAGTGTCTCCACTGCTCTCCACAGCTCAGCGATGTCAAAGAAGCAGGTGCGTCGATCTATTGAACCAACAGCAATTGAAACGCGAGCTTGGAGGTCCTACTGACTGGCTGTATCTTCATAACCATTGCAGAGCTCCGAGCCATTGTGCGTGACGCGTGCGCAGCGCTGGTGAAGCAGTCAAAGTTCAAACGCTTGGATGAGAACCCGGTGCTCCAGCGAGCTCTTGAGAAAGGCGCAAGTGAGCAGGACAGCACAACACACCAAACCAATCAGTCTCCACACTAAATCTTCATCGTCATATTCAAGACATGGGCATAACATTAGCAGAGCGACGCTCGTGGAAGCACACTCTGACGCACAGAAAGCAACAGCGCGATGGGCAGACAAGGCTGAAGCACTCTATGGCAGCCAAATCGGTCCAGCCGCCCCATTCGGTCAATCTCCTTCACAGTCGCAGACGCTTCTTTGCTGGCTGTGAGCTGCCACTTGCGTTCTCATTTTCTAGCGACACAGTCGTGGCGGTTGAGCTGTTGCTTGGCGATGCGCGCTTTCTCGCTGCCAGGCGCTTGTCGATTTCAAACTCAAACCCGATCGGCTGCGTCAGCTTGGCTCGTCGAACCGCTGGCACCCCCAACCCACCACAGGATCGCAGCGCCTACATAAAACGACAGATACACTTGATAAGCGGCAGTTCACAGACACACACATCAATGAGCGATCAAGCAGCAGCTCACCATCGCGAAGGACGACTTTGTGGTGCTTCCGGAGCTCGAAGACGACAACACCGATCGCGTCGTCGCTTCGTGGTACTTCTGTGTCTTCTTGCGCATTTCCTGTACCCGCTTCCTGATCGCGTCGATTTCCAGTAACTCTCTCGAGGTCATCGTGAGCATCGACACGCTCGGCTTCTTCTTCGCATGCTTCTGGAATTTTGGGGACTTCGGGATCGTCAGGCGTCCGTTGTGCTTCGTGACGCTCGCCAGCTGACGGCGCTTGCGCTCGACCTTGCGCGCCTCAGCCTTCGCCTTTGCCTCACCAGTCAAGCGCTTCTTGGTCGTACGCGCCATGGAGGAGCGCGTGGGGCGAAGTATCCGCGCGGTCGCTTCAATTGACTTGACCTTCGCGAGACGCGCGGGTTGGAGCGTTCGCTTCGCGCCATTTCCTTCCGTCTCGTCCGGCAGCCACGATGTTCTCAGCGGCATCTCGACAAGCTGGGTGACTGAGTACAGCGGCGGCTGCCTGTCGGGTCTGTGTGTATGGTCGCGTGAGGGCTAATCCGTCCGTGTACAGAGAGAGAGAGAGATCGCGGTCGTCTCGTGCTTTCTTCTTGCGGCAGCTTTATGCTCTGACACCAAGCGCTTGTTTGTTTCTCTTCTCTGCACACACAAAAGTTGCAGCAGGAAAATTCAAACATTTGAAATGCGGGAGCCACCCATCACCCAATCACACAGACTTTGCAAACATGACAAAACTGGAAAATGGCACTTTGTGGTGTTCTCAGTTTTCGAATATGGGCAACTTGAGTGGCCACTGAATCAATTTGTCGATAATAAAAAGTAAAAATGAGGAAACGAGAGAATAACTCAACATGCTGCCTTGATCAGAGCAACAAAAGTGCTCTCTCTTCGTCCACGCAGCTGCTCTCTCTCTCTCTCTCACACACAACGGAATACCCACCAAGACCCACAAGTCCACTCCACCCTTCTCTGCTTCAACACTACGAAGCTCCTATCCTCCTGTGTGCTCTCTCACTCGAGGTGCTCGCACAACCTACTCTGGCGCCAGAACGACGGATCCAGCTGCTGCAGCGCGCGCGAGGATGCCGAACGGACCTGCCATACGTCCGAATGGCAAAGCGCGATACCCCACTGCAATTCTAACATGAGCACACTCTCGCTCACGTCGTGAGGTACGAGTAAACCTCTTCAATGTCGCCCTCAGCGTTCCCAATCACCTGCTGTCCGTCTTTCGTG
>JAASFO010000851.1:0-12239 GCA_023333815.1 Globisporangium recalcitrans | reverse complement strand
CGCGCCGTCCAGCAGGTAGCCGCGCAGCGCATCATCGCGCTGGATGCTCGCGAGCACGCCGTCGATGCTGCGGAAGTCCAGCAGCAGCAGCAGGTTGCGCGCCACCTCCTCCACCGCGAGCACCTGCAGGCCCAGCGATGAGCGTGGTGGTGGTGGTGAGGAGGCTGTGGGCGTGCCGGGCGTTGGAGGTGATGCTGTTGGCGGTTGGAGCTGCAGCATTCTTGTTGCAGTTGAGAAGAGCTTTTGAGGCGTGTGACTTGTTCTGATGTGGCGGCTGTTTGAGTGCTTGATCAGGAGCTGCTGATTGGTAGATAATGCGGAGTGGGTTGAAAACAGCCTTTCTCGTTTGTGTTGTTTTTTGTAAGCAAATGGGGACTTCCTCTTTCTAGTTTATAGAGGCTCTCGTCGACTTCGTTTCAGTAAGGAAAGAGGGAGTATTACAAGCATCAGCAGAATATTTGGATTTTACTCCAAAGTAAGTTGAAAAACAACTTATACCCAGTTCGAAAACACCCAGTTTGCAGAAAATGGGAGAAAAATGGGATTCTTGCAGAGTGGCTCGTATAACATACGAGTCCACTGTACTCGTCCTTGTTTCTGTGCTGCAATGTGCCAGCTGGCATGATTGCTGCTGCCAAGTCTGCCTCCTGCTTCACATTCTGGTTGCTCTTGACCTGAGCGCGTCGTCCGCACAGATCTCTGGTGTTGCTGAAGGCACTTGCTATTGCATCTGCTTCGGCTCGCAGAGCTGCTGAAGGGAGGTGGCTGGTCACTCGAGACGTGGGGGCTGAACTGGCGTCTTTGTTAATCCACTTCATCCTGTAGACTGGACTGTCTTGACGCCGCAAATGACCGGCCACTTTCAATGTGCAAATCTCCATGTGAGGCTCGCGCTCACCATTCCACTCTGTTGCGTTGACGTTTGGTGTGGATGCATTGGCGTCCAGTCAGAGCTGGGCACTCAGCCAGTCAGCAGGCATCAGCTCACTCACTCACGCACTCTGCCTCATGTCAAAAGACACGTGGACGCACATTAAAGATCGCGCTGTCCCGAAACCAAATCCCTCTCTTGACATTCCTACTAAAAACGGGACGTCCAGTTTGGAAACCTTGCCTCCATTCTCTGTCTCAGATTCCGACGCGGGACACAAGCACTCCCTCGTTTGGATCGCGTCTCATTACATTCGGAACTAGCCACTTTTGTGTGAGAATGGATGTCTGCATTTCACAACACGAATCGACTTGAACGACGACGATGCGCTCTCTGAGGCTCGTGGCGCTCGCGCTCTGCGCGTTCTGCGCATCCACCACTGTACGTACTGGACGCCTATATACATGCGAAGCGCTCTCGCGCACCTATAGATCGATGTGCTTGCGTCTCCACGCGCGCGTCTGTGCGTGGGCTGCTGTTCTACGTGTAGATTGATGGTCTGTTCGAGCGCTTGTGTGGATCCGTTCATGCGCATGTTTGTGAGGTGGCGGCGGCGATGCTGCTGCTGTGGCTGACTGACTGGTTAAATGGAAGCTAATGCGGTGGTGTATGTGTTGTTGTGTTTGTGGCGGAGCAGCAACCAGTGCAGGCTCAGGAAAGCGTGTCGAAAGTGCGCGTGGCGGCGGAGAACGCGTTTGCTGGTGGCGACATGAAGAAAGTGCGTGCGTTTGCCAACAAACACGACAGAGATGGCATATAGACACACAGGAGAGATACGCTCGGCTACGGTCGCCTACGCTGACGATCTCATGTGTGTGTTTCATTGTCGTTGCCAGGCGATCTCGCTGCTCTCCAAGCTGATCGAGCTGGAACCGACCAACGAGCGCAACTTCTACAAGGTAACTTCCACCACTGCAACGCCAACCCGGTGTATCTTGCTGGCTCTATCACTAGCTAGTGTTATGGTGCTGAGTGTTTCTGGTGTGTGGATTAGCGCTATCGCGCGTACTTGAGCGAGCGAAAGTACTCGCACGCGCTGTCGGACCTCACGTCGTCGCTCGCTGTGAACCCAGGCTACAAGCAGGTACGAGAGATGGCTTGTGGAGTATTATTTTCTTGACTAGCGTGAGCAGGATGCAAAGTATCCTCTAACGCTCCAACTGTCATCTTTTTATCGTTTTTTAGGGCATTTCGCAACGTGGCAAGCTGCTCATGATGCTCGGACAGTGCGCTGAGGCTGTGCACGACTTCCAGAGAGTGACCGAGTATGTTGCTGAAGTGATTGTGATGCTTCAGTAAAGATCGATCGAGAATGTGCGTGGTGGAGGAGTGACTGACACGGGGCATCTGTGGTATTGCTGCAGGCTGTTCCCAACGGATGCGACTGCGGCACAGAGCCTCGAGAAGAGCTCCCAGTGCGCTGCGTACATTGACGAAGCCGGCAAGGCTCAGGTGGCGGCTTTAAATACCTTCCATACTACACGGACGGATGTAGTATTAACGAGTGGCTATGTCCTTCTTGGATCAACAGGGTCGAGGCGATTACCAGTCTGCGCACGCGTACCTGACACAAGTGATCGAAGACACGGCCGTGTCCAGTGTGCCGCTGCTGCTGGAGCGAGCGCAGCTGAGCATTTCGCTGCGCAGCCCGTACGACGCGATCGCGGACCTCGGCATTGTGCTCAAGCTCGAGTCTTCCAACATTCCCGCGCTGCAGATGCGTGGTGAAGTGCTCTACTCATTGGGGGACAAGCAGTCGCTGGAGGCCGCAGTGACCCACTTCCGCCAGGGCTTGCACTCGGACCCGGAGCACAAGGGGCTCAAGAAATTGTACCGCCAGCTCAAGAAGCTCCTCAAGTTCATCGGCAACGCAGAGGACGAGATGGCGCGCGGCGTGTACGACGAAGCAGTGAGCGACTGGGAGTCAGCGATCGACGTCGACCCGATGCACGGCGAGCTGAACAAAGATCTGTACTTCCAACTGTGTGTGAGCCAACTGCACCTCAAGCAGTACGCGAAAGCACAGACTGCGTGCGACCATGCGCTTGGAATCGACGGCAACAATGCAGCGGCGCACGCGAAATTGAGCGAGGCGCTGCTGGGTCTCGAGCAGTTCGAAGACGCGGTGCGGGAAGCCAAGCGTGCGTACGAACTCGACGACGACAGCCGCGAGTACCAGGAAGCCGTGCACAGGGCTGAGGCTGCGCTGAAGCAGAGCAAGAACAAAAACTACTACAAGATCCTGGGTGTGGCGCGCGACGTGTCACAGAAGGAGATCAAGAAGGCGTACCGCAAGCAAGCGCTCGAGTGGCACCCGGACAAGCACGCCGACAAGGAAGACCGCGAGCGCGAGGAAGTGAACAAGAAGTTCCACGACATCGCCGAGGCGTACGAGATCCTCTCGAACGAGGAGACGCGGGCGAAGTACGACCGCGGCGAGGACGTGACGGGGAACGGCCAGAGCCACGAGAACGACCCGTTCCAGCGCGGCAACCCGTTCGGCAACGCGAACTTCTTTAGACAGCGTGGTGGTGGCTCGTTCCACTTCAATTTCTAGTCTGGACTGGCTGCTTTTTTGCCTCGCTCAGGAGGTGGGTGTACCGTAGATAAAGAAAAGAGCGCAAGCAAAACAAACGAACGAAACAAATACAATGGATGCCTACTTGAATCTGGTTCGCCTTTCTCGAGTTGCACCGTCAGCCCTCTGCGCAAGTAGAGGTCGCTTTGGTTGTGGTGGAGGATCAGAGGATGATGGGAGAAGGAATGCCCCTCGAAGTGGGAAGCGAGCTCCAACACAGTCGATGAGCAACAACATCCATGCATCTAGAATATTTATCGAGAAGAGCTCGTGAGTGATGTCTAGCGATGGAAGGTTACGCGTCAGCCTCTCGTTCCTTGCGCTGTCAAAAACATCCCACACGGTGCCACATGGCGCTCGGACGCAACCGTGGCTCTCAGGTTACACGGGTGTTGCAGACCCAGATCAGGTGCTTTGAAGCAATCGCTGGCTTTGCTGGTTATCTACCACGACATCTCTGGTCTCCAAGATGGTCTTGGTGAGGTTGATACATCGTGCTGGACCGATTTCATCGCTTCTGCTCATCCAGGAGCATGTTCTCCACCATCTGGTACCGCGAGACGAAGAGCTGCTGGTACGTTGGGACGACAGTTTTGGTGATCCCCTCCTCGATTTCTTCCTTCGTCGCCATCTCTAGCACCCGTTCATCTGAGAGCCCGGGAGTCATGAGGATGCACATCTGAATGGTGCTGAGCCCAGGGTTTCCAGGCACAGGCTTGATCACGGCCCACCCTTTCTCACGCAACGAAATGCTCTGTGGGTGGTCTTTCGGTACCTGCGGTGGCGCTGGCCAGTCGGTCGTGCCGTCCCAGCAGAACACCATGCGATTTTTGCTCAGGAACCGTTTGCTGACAGCGCGCATCGGGATTTCGACCTCTGGCTCACCTTTCTCCAGTTGCACCGTCAGCGCTCTCCGCATCAGCATCACGTCTTCATCAGCGACGAGGAGCTACACATCGTCAGAAATGGGTCGACACGTTAGATGCGATTAGATACCATACAGATGCAAAGTCCGAATGCACAGCGCACCTCGTCAGCTCCATCACCCTCTTTCACGCTCTGGGCCTTCAGAACCCGCCACATCACGTCCTTCACGGACTCAAAGCTGAACGGCAGGGTCTTCACGTCACGAAGCTGCAGCGTCACGTGTTTGGTGTCGTCGATGACGAGCTTCACGTCGATGAACTCTGGCGCGCCTTTGAGGTCCACATCGGCAAACGCGTCGTCTAACTGGGCGTAGAGCGTGTCGAGCTTGCCCGTCATCGCTTCGTAGAACACGACCAAGTCGGCTTTGCTCAATGGTGTGTGGGTGATCGCATTGTCCGAAATGAAGATATTTCGATCCTGTGCATCCCGAGTCGATTTTGAAACAGGTCAGTCCCAACGACCACAACGATATGGACGGAAACATAGCATAGAATACACTGCAGCTCTCCAAAATACCTCCTCGTCGTTGCTCTGGCTCGTGAGCAAGTTCTCAATCTGCTTCGCATACCGCAACTGGGTCTTGACCATTTTCCGGAGCTGTCGGTTCTGCTCCACGGCGCCGGCGTGCCTGAGTTTGGACTTCTTGTGCTTCGTGGCGCCGTCTTCTTCTGCTTTCATTCCCACAGACTCCCGCTTCTTCTGCTTTGTCGCGGTGGACTGCAGCATCTCCAGTCGACGCTGGAGCACCTCGGCGTCCTCGCGCAGCATGTCGATCTCGTGCTTCGCGCGGATGCGCTTCTTCTTCTTCACAGGGTTGGCTGGAGCAGTCGCCGGTGTCTCTGTCGCTGCGTGAACTTGCTGCTGCTTTTGTACCTTTGCTTTGACTGCAGTGGTCGCGATCTCGTCCTCCGAAGCATGCGCGTCATCCTCTACTGCAGCTGCTGCACTGGCAGTCTCCGTGCTGTCGCTGGTGCTGCCATCGTTGCTCTGCTGCTCGTCTTTCTCGTCGTCGTCATCGCGATCGAGCACGTCCATCTCGGCGAGAAACGCCATGAGCGCCTCGTGCGCGGGGATCGACGCGCTGCTCAATGCAGCAGCACCCAGCGGCGTGAACGACGCGAGCGCCTCGTCCCCGAACGCGTCAAAGAAGAGCAGCTGGTCGATCAGCGAAATGGACGCTTGGGGCTCGTGGAGCGAGGAGGAGGAAGCGGAGGAAGGCGGCGCCGTCGCAGCCACAGGCGGATCCATCGGTCTGCTGTGCGTGCGTGGGCTGCAGTGTCGTGAGTCTTCTTTCTTTGTCAGTCTAGGAAAGAAATCGCACAATCTCATGCTCAGTCGATTTGTCGCTCACTATTCGGTATCATCATCATTCAATAGCAGTTGAGGGAGACTTTCCGGCTCCTATTATGAGTACCCAACGTATAGAGGCATTTTGGATGTGGGAAAAGTGCTTTTCGATGCAATGTAGAGGAGGGAATTATAAACGACGCGGATTCCAGCACTCTCACCTTTTTGCAAAGGATTTGACAAATGGGTCAAACTGTCTCACCTGCATTTCAGTATGCATTCTCTTAGGTAATCGTATTGGAGTGTCAGCAGCTCTTGCTCCAAAATGTCAACTCTTTTACGCGAGTTCCTCAGTTGATGAACACATCACCAACCATCTCTTGCAGCACGACAAATCCTATGTGGCGAGCAGCCCTCGTTCCTGCGAAATGAAGCAGCTTCCTTCCTGCTGTTCCCAGTCCACTCTCACCAGACGCCTGCTTGCTCACGTACGAGGATTGGTATCCTGATCCACCCTCTAGCTGCACACTTGAACCGCCACCACCGAGTCCCTAGATACACTTGGCATTTCGCGATGCAGCGACTTTATCGCTTCTGCTCATCCAGGAGCATATTCTCGACCATTTGATAGCGCGAGACGAAGAGCTGCCGATACGTCGGAACGAAAACCCGGTTAATGTTGTCCTCAATTTCGTCAGTCGTGATCTTCTCAAGCGTCCGCTCGTCCGAATCTCTGGGAGTCATGAGGATGCACATCTGCAAGGTGCTGAACCCAGGAGCACCAGGCACAGGCTTGATCACAGCCCAGCCTTTCTCGCGCAGAGCCACGCTCTGCGGACCAGGTTTACCGTCAGACTTGGGTGGGATCGGCCAGTCCGTCGTCCCGTCCCAGCAGAACACCATGCGGTCTTTGCTCATGAACCGCTTGCTCACTGAACGGGACGGGATCTCAATCTCTGGTTCACCTTCTTCGAGCTTCACGGTCAGTCCTCTCCGCATCAGCATCACGTCTTCATCAACAGCCAGAAACTGCACAGCGACAATGGTTCGTGGTGGTTAGGAATGCGAGATAAAAGCTGGAAATGGAATAACAATGCCACACAGCACCCCAGCACAACAACGAACCTCGTCGGCGCCGTCGCCCTCTTTCACGCTCTGAGTTTTCAGGAACCGCCACGAAACGTCTTTCACCGACTCAAAGCTGAACGGCAGGGTCTTCATGTCACGCAGCTGCAACGTCACGTGTTTGTTGGTGTCGATGACCAGTTTCACATCGTTGAACTCCGCTTTGTTAGAGTCTTGAGGGTCTGCATCGGCAAACACGCTGTCCAGTTGCATGTAGAGCTCGTCGAGCTTGCCCGTCAACGCTTCATAGAACACGACCAAGTCGGCTTTACTCAACGGAGTCTGCGTGATGGCATTGTCTGAGATCAAGGTGCTGTGCGTCTGCAGTCAGGATGAACCACAACACAGGCAAACTCATATGAGTGAGTACGCACCAATAGTCGGTGATACGACAGTGAGAAGCTCACGAAAATACCTCGTCGTCTTGGCTCTTGCTCATCAGCACGTTCTCAATCTGCTTGGCATACCGCAGCTGGGTCTTGACCAGTTTCCGGAGCTGCCGGTTCTGCTCCACTGCGCTGACGTGTCGGAGCTTGGGGTTCGTGTTGCCCGTTGATCTGGCAGCATCCACCCACTTCTGCTTCTCTGTCGAGGTTGACCGTATCATCTCTATGTGACGCTGCAGCGCCGCAGCGTCCTCGCGCAGCATGTCGATCTCCTGCTTGGCTCTAATGCGCTTCTTCTCGGGCTTCGCTGCTGGCGACTCGGTGGAACAAGCGGTCTTGGGGCGACGTCGCTTACTGGCTGCTGCCTGCTTTGGCTTCTGCTCCGAGTCCTGTGTCTCCTTAGTGGATCGCATCTCCTCTCCAGCGAGAACCTGCCGGGTCTCCTCTGCTGTAGTGACGGTCTCAGGTGCACTTTCGACGGTCTCCGTGGTGTCACTGGTGCTGCCTCCGTTGCTCTGCTGCTCGTCTTGGTCGTCTGGGTCGTCTTTGTCGAGCGCCTCCATCTCTGTGAGGAACGCCATGAGCGCCTCGTGCGCAGGTATTGACAACCCATTCGAGGCAACCGACGGTGTGAACGCGGCGTCTCCGTCGCACTCCAAGTCGTCAAAGAGCAGCAGGTGGTCGATGGACGATGACGCAGCTGATGCATCAGCTGCCGCTTGAAGCCCGTAGAGCGACGACGCTGCCGCCACCGGAGCAGCCACAGGGGGATCCATTGAGACGCCTTCGCTTCTTCGAGTATCTCTTTCTCTGGCGCTGACCAGCAGAACACTTGATTTCATCACAGCTCTGTTTAGATGGCACTTCTTCGATTCCGATTATGATTATGGCAAACTATTCGTGTCAACAACTCCACAAATACCCCCTTTAACGAGTACACGTTGTACAGAGGCTTGCAAGAATCATTTTTCGAGTAGGAGATCGCTGATTTGGCATTTAAAGGGGGAGTTGCGGAATGATGGATACTTTGGTCTGACTTGAAAGTGCCAAAAGTGGAAGGATGGTGTCGACTTGAGAGTTTGACTGCGTTTTCTCAGTGGCATTTTGTTGTTTGTGCTGCTTTTGCAGTTCTTGGGGTACTTTGTGCTTTTGCGGTTCTTGGGGTATTTTGTTCGTGGTTGTTGATTTTGCAGTTGTTGTTGAGATCGCCGACCTGCATTCTTGTGCATGTTCAGATCTTCAGCAAGTGCATGAAGACAAATTCGAGGACTCGAGTTCAGACTTCCAAGTCGCAAGACTGTCAGTCCAGTGAACCCGCTCAGAATACCAGCTCTCAGCTGCTTTGTCTCGTCTTGGGATTCGGACGCTGGCAAAGACACCGTGTCGTAATAGCTGTAGCGCTATCAAACGAAGGAATCGACACGCACGAGCTCTTCGCGCAGCATACTGGCTGAAGCGCTTCAGCTGCGAAGACCTGAGTGACTGTTTTCTTCTCGTCAATTCCTGATCAGCTTACAAAATACACTACTACTAGTTCACAAAACCAACACGCTTTACATGCCGCGCACGCACATGCGAGAGACTGACGTGCTGGTACTCATCGTGTCGCTTTCTACGAAGCCACGAGTCTCCGCTTGAGCGAATCCTCCAGCAACACGTTCTCCAAGTGCTGGATGCGGAACGCAAACATATCCTCGTACAGCGGCTTCACGACGTCCGAGAGGATCGCGATGTGCTCTGGCTGCGGCTCTTTCGGCTTCGCGCCGTCTTTCGTTGGACCTGGCGTCATGTAAATGTATGACTGCACCAAACTCAGCGGCGACGACGATGACGATTTCTTGCTCCTCTTGGCACTAGAACTGGCGCTGGAACTCGACTGCGGGAATGGCTGGATGATACCCCAACCTTTCTCTTCAATGCTGACAATTTCGCCAGACGGTTTGCTCGACCATTCACTGACGCCGTCCCAGATAATGACGATGCGATCGCTCTCCACGTACCGCTTCGAAACACCGCGCACGTTGATCGTCAGATCCTCGACTTGAAATTGTTTCTTGAACGCCACGGTGGTCCCTGTTCTCTTGATCCACTGCAGCGTGACACACAACACAGAAAATATGCGTGAGTGCTGGGTCTCTGGGGGAAGTACACATTGCGACTCGCGTACCGGTCTAGGTTCCTTCCCATAGTTCGACCGCGCGAGCTTGATCGCCGTTTCGTTGATCACCTCCACATTGAACGGAATCAGTCGAGACGACTTGAATCTCAAAATCACGCCTTCTTCGTGCGACGTATCCACTCTCGCTTCGCGCAGGTTCGTGCGGCACTCCGCAAGACCCACGGCTTGAAACACCCTCTCCAGCTCATGATACCGCGTCTCGACGTTCCGCTCCAGCGTTTCGAAAGCCTGAGTGTCGGTCGTGGTGAGCGGAAGCGAGATCGTCGACACTTCTCGCCGCTGGATGGCGTTTTGGGCTGCTGTCGTGGTCTCCATGAGGACTTCCTCCGGCTAAAGCGCAATTTCCAACAGGTGAGGCAGGTACCCAACACATCCAGAGTTAGCTCGTTGGCTCAGTCGTGCCCTTCAGCATTGTGATATAGAAGCAGCGATTCTCGTTACCGTCAGTGGGCGTTGCTTGCGCAGCACTTTCTCAAACTGCTGCGCCACTTTCATGTGGTCGTTCACGAGTTTGCTCAGGTGGATGTTCTCGAGCTCCGTGATGCGTCTGGGCTGCGCATCTTTCGCCAAAAGGGTCTCGCTCTGATGCTGAGAAGACGGTGACGATGAGAAGGGACCCTTCAAAGCTTGCTGCTGCTGGTTTTGCGGCTGTGAAGTCCATCGGCGAGGCACTTTCTGGTCTGGAGAGAGCGTATCTGGACCGTTTCGTCCACCACCAGCACCACCACTGCTGTTGCTACTAGGCGGAGGCGACTCCTTCGCTTTGGACTTGAGCGATTTGAGCGCTTTCTCGAGCTTCACAGCTGACTCACGCAGCGCGCGGAGCTCTTCGCGCTGGCGCTTGCGGGCGTTGTTTCCCCCAGGAGCGCTCTTGGGCTTCTTCACTGGCTCAGTCGCACTAGCACTGCTAGTATCAGCGTTATCTTCAGAAGGTGCGCTGCTGCTGCAGACACTGACAGCGTCCATCTGCCCGTCTGTCGTACACTCGCTAGCGGTGTCGTCCGCGTCCTCACTCACAGCGCTACCGCCACTCTGCTTCTGTTTCATCAGCGACGCCATCGTTAGCGAGGGAGGCGCACCGCTTGAGGGAGGAACACTGAGCCCTTCTTCTTCTTCCGCAAGCATGGCGTCCAGCGCGTCCAGATCCGCCTGGAAGTCCACGAACACGTCGTCGCAGGCGGCTGCGGACGTGGTGGCGGCGGTGGACGTGGGGTCGGCGCCGCTGATCTCGTCGAAGAGGTCGAGCAGCAGCGCGTCGTACGCAGCGCTGCGCGCGCTCTCGTCGGCGCTCATGGGCTCCATTCTCTCAGTCTGTTTGGTTCTTCAGCTGACTGAACTGACTGAACTGCATTAGAATACGGCAGAATGATGATCCATTTGGTGATGATCTTGATGATGATGATGTAATTTATGGATGTGACATTAAGTGCGCATCATTTGGGTCAGTTCTTATGCGCACGTAAGGTTGCGAAAACGCTCTATCCGGATAACAACAGACACGCAAGGTTTTGGATAGGAACTGGTGGCAACAAGTCCATGAGAGATCTGGTTCTTGCGTCGCGATGAACTGATTCACGGTGTTTGCAGCATTCATGTTCTGCGCTTCGAAGTAACCAGAGCACAGAAGTAGTCAAACAAAACAATCTACTTCTTCTGCTAACCTACTTCTGCTCGCTGACCGCGTGGAGCACGTTGATGCGGCCGTGTCCAAAGATGTTGTTCGGGAACACGTTGTCTGGAGTTCCGCCGCAGGTGCGGTTCGTGGACACGAGCGTCTTGGTGTCGGTCGTGGAGGTCAGAGCAGTCAAGATCTGATCAAACGTCAGGTTGGGCTTCGCACTCAGCAGAAGCGCAACCGCACCGGCGACGTGGGGCGACGCCATAGAAGTGCCAGAGTCAAGATGGTACGCAGAGTCGCTTCCAGTCCAAGCAGAGTAGACCGCGCCACCTGGAGCCGTCACTTCTGGCTTCAACAGACCACCCACGCTTGGACCAACAGCACTGAACCAGAGCAAGGAGTCGTCGGCGTTCGTGGCGCCGACTGCGATGACGTTCGGAAAATCGGCTGGGGACTCAACCGTCCCGCAATCTGGAAACACATTGGAGCTGGCGACCACTGGAATGATCCCCGCGCTGCGCCAAGCGTCCACGATCGGCTTGTACTTCGTGTTGCCTCGGCTAGCCGTTGACCAACTGTTGTTGATCACATGCGGTGCTTTGGAGCAGTCAGCGTTTTCCCCATTCGTATCCGTGGGACACAGCATGAACTCCGTACACGCGATCATCTCCGCCTCCAAGCAAAAGTCAGATCGGCACGCCTTGCAGCCCATCCACTTGGCGCCTGGAGCGACTCCGATACCGTTGTGTCCAACAGCAGAGCCCGTGACGTGGGTGCCGTGTCCAGCGTTGTCGTATGGCTCCGCAGAGTGCAGTTCCGGGTCAAACCAGCCGTAGGCGCCGACAAAGTTGTCGCGAAGCGCTTCGTGGCTTCCGCGAACTCCAGAGTCGATGACGCCGACAACGATGTTCTGTCCAGTGACACCCTTCGCCCACGCCTCAGGCGCTTGAACCTTCTGCACTCCCCACGCCAAAGGGTTGGTCGGAGGAAAAGTGGTTGCGTTCGCGTTCGCTTGGCTCCCTTCAGCCGAGGTTGAAGAGAGCGTCTTTGGGACCGGAAGCAGCTCTTCTTCGCGGATCTCGGCGACCGAAGACAACTGCGCCAGCTTCTCCACCAGCTCAAACGTCGCGCCTTCGATGTACACCTGGTTCGTGATCCACAGACTCGTGGACTTGGTGAACAGCGACTGCTGGGTGCCGGCGATGGCG
>JAASFO010000850.1:0-12244 GCA_023333815.1 Globisporangium recalcitrans | reverse complement strand
GCTGTTTGAGCTGGACCAGAAGTAGTACGCTGCTCCGATGAGGAGCAGCAGCACGATCACACCGATCACGATAAAGATCCACTTCTTCGAGGACGCCTTGGTCGCCGCTGGGGTCGGCGTCGGGGTTGGAGCCTTTGTGGACGTGCCGGTTGACGCCTTCTTGCAGGCGCACGAGTACGTGCCGCGGTCGCAGATCGCCTCGCGCGGACAGCAGCACGAGTGCTTCTGGCTCGCAGTGTCGAGCCACGGACCGCAGTACTGACCCGGAGCGCTCAGGTACGCCTTGCTGCAGTCGTTCGTGTTGGCACAGATGTCACAGCCGCTCTGCGGCGCGGTCGTGGCGGTCTGGGCATCAGTCGAGGACCAGAGCGCGGCGAACGCGAGGAGCGCGAGCAAGAGGAACGAGGAGATGGCTCGACCTCTGACCCCCATGTTGCGTTGCGAGAGTGGTCGTGTGAAGATGAGTTGAGGTGCTGCTGGCGAATTGGAGAATGAGAATACCAGCTCGGAGAGAGACTTAGCGTCGGCTGACGGAGTTTCTCAAGTGATAGAGCGAGAGAGAGAAAAGAGAAAGCAGTCCGAAAACGTAGAGCGTGAGGTTGTTTTTGACCTGGGATCGAAATGAAAAAGCCACCTTTCGGCGCCTCTGGTCTGAGTTCCAGCAGGGAGCTCATGCAATCGGGACGGTGTGGGTGCGCTGATGGTGCGACAATTTCGCGTTGCGCTGCTGTGACTGGAGTGCAATGGGCTGCTACATTCGGCATTAGGCTCGCCAAGTTAAAACACTGAACTCAGCCAGTCTCTCGATTGCATCCTTGGCGAGTCTGCATGAACTGGTCAACGCTTTGGCCGATGATGTATCACCAAGAGGCTCGTGCGGTGAGCAGGGGCGGTCCAGGCGGCACCTGGCGGACGTGGGTCCAGCCGGGCGAGCGTACCCGATTGGTTAATCCCGCGCGAGACATGAAGCGCGCGCAGTGAGGAGCCGGTCAGACGAACGAACGGAACCTGGGACAGAGAGCTCAGTGCTCAGGAAACGACTGCGCCAGAGGTGGGAAAAGCTCAGGTGAGACTGAAGCCTTGAGATGGACCAGGCGCGCGTGTCCCAGTCTGATGGTCGCGCCGTTGTTGTTTCAGGACAAAGAGAGATCCTCTCGGCACATTTTCTGGATGTGTAGTCGCGCAGCATTGCTACTCTGGCACAAGTTGACTCGACCGGCGATGCTCGAGTCAAAACCTATACGACATAGACGACGGATATTCTTCCACTCGACTGCTGTGGTGGTGTCCGATACAGAAGTCGCCAAAGGACGCATGCTCCTATGGTTCACTGCTGTGGATGGAGGCGACTGGCTGGCTCGCTGCTCTCTCTCGTTATCATTGTGATCCTGGTGTCTCGTGCGAGAAAACAGGATTTGATCGCTGTGGAGGTGGCGATCGAAAAGAAGAGAAACGCACTCTTCTTCCTCCCTGAAAACTGAATAGTTCATAGACTGAAATGGGCTAATTATTGATAAAACTCTCTGTGCATTTGATTCGTCCGAGAGAAAACGAGCGCACGTCTGAAGAGAATATGGTATTCGAACGGCTGTCAAGATCCACAGCTCAAATCTGGCAAAATCCAGTCTCCTCTTCGCTCCAGAGCTCACACTCAAATTCAGGCATGTGTCTGGTTTCCTAGTGTTGGAGTCTGGTCGGCAGCTGTGACAACACCAAGAGCCTGGTCCCCACTTTTCCCCTTCTGAATATATGAAAAAAATGGTGTGGCAAGCTGGTCGCGCGCGGTTGCGACAAACTCGGATGGACCTCATTGCCAGTCGGGCTTTTCTTTTTTATGGTGGCGCTCGCTCCTTGTGCACTTTGCGTTTGAAGCGCTGGAAGTTTGTCTTCATGCTTGTCGTTGCCCATCGCCTCATGCGTGGTGTGAAGGTGTACAGTGAAAGATGCGGGGCTTGCGCTGCGTGAGCGTTAGCAATCGGAGATGAGAAGCTCCGTCGCCTTCACTTTGCCGCACTCGAGAGCTCGTTCGCCGCTGCGACATTCGTTCACAAGGTCGCTTCTGTACACGGAGCAGGAGGTCATTGCGAGCCGCGCGTGAGGAAAGTTTTCAAATGCATGCGCGCGCGCGTGGTTGAACTTCCTCTCTACGGTGCAGCACAGTAGTTGTGTATCTGCTCGCATCCGCCAGCACGAGTCGCACATGTGGTTCCTCAGCTCGGCTCTCTCCATCAGCGCCATCGCTTCGTCTTCAATCTGGAATTAATAAGTGAGCGAGTCGTTATTAACGAATCTTCCGTCCATCACGCAGAACACACACATAGAAATTCACTGCCACTCGATTGTTGTGCGCAGTCGCAGCGGCGACGGAATTAGTTGTCGGAAGCGTGCAGGAATGTGCAGGAGAAATGCCGCCGCTGCCGACTTCGAATCCACCACTGCGAGAGGCAATGCGTTTGTGTGGAGCGGGTGTGGTGATGAAGAGGCAGGACCGTCTGCTTGTGTTGCTCGGCTTTCAGAAAGAGAGGGAGAGAGAGAGTCGGCGAGACGAACGTCAGCATCTGTTCGTCGTCTGCGTCCTTTCAGGTGTCGGACGACCATCATTCTGCCATCCTCCCGATTGTCAAGTCAGACTGACATTGCGCATTTTGGCGCACTGAACTCTCAGCATTTGGTGTTTGTGTGCGACCCACCTCTGACTTTGCAAAGCTCGATCCGCGGAAAGAGCAGTCGAAGCTCATTTCGAAAGAGACTGCCGAGATCACACGTGCACGCCCACGCGTCGAAAACGAATCAATTCATGTAGCTATGTGAGTGCTCGTGTGTGCTCTGAACGCGGTCTGCACGAGAACTGAGCGCGATACGGAAGGCTTCGGTTATTTTGTGCGGCACTCAGTCCTCCACCCTGCTTTGAACGCAGGAAGCGATACGAAGCCACTACAGCAACGTATCGAGCTCGTATGCCACGCGAGCCAGAAAGAAATTCACTGGTTTCCGACTACTTTGCCCTGCTGTCGTTCTTTCCACAGTACGAAAAGAATGGATGCCGTCCGCGTCGCCAGCGCTGAGTGGTCTTTACATTGACGACGAGCTTCGCTATTGAGCACATCCAGTTTCCCGTGCCACTTAAACTTCGATTACTTCGCGCATGTGGCTCTGCGAGGTAGAATCCGGTGCCATCTGGTGGTCTGCGTCGTAGAGTCTGCGCTGCAAGGCTGCTGAGTGCAGTGTGTGTACCCACACAACAGCTTTGCAGTCCGAATCGAATCGACGAATCCGTCATCTCGATCCATTCGTCCTCGCGTCTGTTGGGAGCCACCGACGGACGTTGAACCTGCTGATGATCGCGGAGAGGATGGAAAGAGTTGTGACGAGCGGAATAAACCAAATGAATGGATAACTCGGACTGACTTGCAACACTGTCTGTGGGTGCCTCCTGGCTTCTACGAAACTGGATGGCTCCGACGTAGAAGCCCGGCGCATGAACTCAACACGCGACTCCTTCGTGCTTGGGCTGTGAGTAGATGCTCGAAGCTACAAAGCAGCTGCGATCGATTGATCGCTCACTTTCCAATTTGCGTCGAGCGCAACAGAGTTCCTCACGTCGCGCGTCTTCAAGTTCACACCGTCGCACTTTCCGTTCGCTTCGTGCCGTCCTCGTTCCAGTTCTTTTTTGTTCCTCTCACCGTTCTCCAAGCGCCATGCTCTCCAAGCGGTCGTTCACGAGGCTCTTCCTGCTGTCGCTTCTCGGCATCTCGAGCGTCCGCGAAGGACTCACCTTCGGCTTCAGCGACCACTCCGACGACTCTCCGAGCCAAAATTATGGGACCAGTGGCTACGGATACAATGCCAACGGCCATCACTCGCAGCACTCGAAGCATTCGACGCAATCTACCAAACACCATTCGGATGGATGGACTTGGAAAGGATCGCCAGTTTACCAGGCTCCACCATACCAGCAACAACAACCGATCACGCCCACACCAACCACCAACTCACCATCGACGCCATCGACGCCGGCTGTGACCACCCCAGCTCCAACGGTGAAGCAGCCAGTGCCAGCACCAGCTCCAGTGCCATCGACCGTGTCGCCGTCGTCGACTCAGACCCCGGTGCCAAGCACGACCAAGCCTGGCGGTCCGATTCCCGTTGTTACACCGTCAGCCCCATCGTCGAGTGTCACACCTTGCCCAAACGTCCCTCTTCCTGGAAAAGCGACTCCTAGCCCGTTAACGAAGTCTCCGGCTGATCAGGTTGCAGCAACTCCTGTCCCATCAACTAGTGTCCCAACCGCTGGTGGTCAGCCAGGAAACCCTGTTCCAAGCAGCTCGACTCCAGCGCCAGCCACCCCGAAGCCAACCTCCACGAAGCCACATGACTCTCACTCCAACCCAAAGCAGTCGTACCTGAACTTCGACAGTGGAAATGGCGCAGAAGCCGTCGTCGCGAATGTGGACGTCTCCTCTGCCTCGGACATCTCGCCAACCTCAGATGACACTGCTACCATTTCGGTCGAGACTGCCTCGACCAACACGGCCACCCAGTTTTCAGCTCAGGAAGAGTCCAGTGGCTCCGCTGTTTTTCTTGCGGTCGGGTGTGTAGCTGCAGTCGTCGTCATCGGTGCCGCCTTGTTCGTCTACCGCAAGAAGAAGACGACGAGCCGAGTCGTGAAGGAAGACCCGGAGCTGCAGATGATGACGCCGCACGACTTTGCTGTCGTGTAGAGCCGCTCTTCAGCTCCTCCTCACCGCTTCTCGTTGGGATCTTTTGTGGCGTGCGAGAAAACATCTGGATGTTTCCGCTCCGCCTCCTGCATGTATCGCCTTCGTTTCTCCATACAGTTTGCATGTAACACGCTCGCTCTTGATGCCTCCGCTGCATCATCTGCACAGCATTCATCATCACTAAGAAGAAAAAAAGCACAATCCAGCATTCTGCAACTACTCTGCTCTCACTTGACTTCACGATTTTGCTGTCCCTCGTTTTATGTGTACCACATTCAGCAGCGTCGCCAGCTTGCTCACACAAGCACACATTTTCAGATACTCTGAATCGACTGACGCACAATGGCGAAGCGCAGCGGTGGCGTGGACTGGCAGCGCCGCATCCTGACGCTGGTCGTGGCCGTCCCCACGGCGCTGCGGCTGCTGGTGTCGGACGTGGGCATGCTGCTGCTCGTGATGTTCGTCTGCGCGCTCTGTCTGCTCGAGTTCAACGACAACATCTGCGCGCAGATCGCTCCTTCGTCGGGACGCTGGGGACTCGCCGCGCGGCTCTCGCATCGCGTGCTCATGGTCGCGGCGGGCGTGTGCGTCTGCCTTGCAGCGTGGGGCGGCAGCAAGGACGTGCACGGTGCGTTCCGCATATTACTGTGGTTATTGCGAGCATTCTGAAGTATGTGCAACGGGAATTGATACCTAAGTGTGGCTGTGTGTGTGCTGCAGATGCGACGATGGCGCTCATGACGCTCGTCGTGGTTCTCTACCACCTGCTCCACACCAGCAAGCTCGACCAGCAAGGTTAGTCCGCTTGTAATCTGCATGCGTCGTATGCAGTCAACCCTGACCGTTGTCTGTGGATCGTAATGGCCAGCGATGACGCTGCTGCTGCTGGACCTCTTTGCGCTGCTGTTCATCGTCAGCGGTCTGAGCCACGCGATCCTGCTGCGTTATGCACACCGGCAGTACGGTTTGGGGCTGCAGGTCGTGGGTGTTGTGAGCGCCTGGGTGTGCGACTCTGGCGCGCTCGTGGCCGGCGCATTCTTCGGCAACGCCAAGCTCGCGCCTGTGATCAGTCCGGGGAAGACCGTGGTCGGCGCGCTCTCGGGGATCGCGTCGGCTGTCGCCACTGTTCTTGCGTTCTTCGCGCTGCCGCAGCTTCACGAGCGCCTCTTTGCCGATTTTCTGCCCTCAGCGCCAGTGTGGAGCCAGATCGCATTGGGTGTGGCGCTGGGCGTGCTCTGCATCCTCGGCGACCTGCTCGAGTCGTACATGAAGCGCGTGGCGAACGTGAAGGACTCGGGTGTGTTCTTCCCGGGTCACGGCGGGTGCCTCGACCGCATGGACAGCGTGCTCTTTGCCGCGCCGTTCCTGTATTTCTACTGCCGCTTTGCGCTTTAGGTGTGCGTGATAGATACGATACGGAACACATATAGAAAAGAGCCGAGAATCCATTCATCATTCATTCATTATACACGTCGCATGCATCTTACAGCGTTTGGTCGACCGCGTCCTCCACGGCGCTCTCTATTGCGGTCTTCTTGTCGCCCTTTCTGGCTTTCAGCGGCGCGTCCGAGCACCGGATCTCGCCGATCGGCGGCAGCGCGTTGACGTCCTTCTCCTTCTCGCCTTGGTCGTCGGATTCGCCGTCACCTGCCGCTGCCTTCCTGCGGTTCTTCACGAGAAACTTGCGTCGATCCGCGTGCGATCCGCTGAACTTGCGCGAGTACTGGTGCATGCGGTCCCTGTCAACAAGAATAAAAGCGGCGTTCACACACATGCGATCATTAGTGAGTCGCGTACAATAGATATCGTAAAGAGGAGTAGAGGGACAGAGCGCATTGATAGTAGGAAACGCACGTGATGAAGGTGACGTCGTCTGGTTGCAGCTTGAACTGCGTCTTGCGCACGTGCAGATCCATCTCGGTCACTTTGCCGTCGCCGATGCCGTTGAGCTTGTCGAGCTTGGCCGCAGCTTCCATCTGCATGCGCACGATGTCGTCGTAGATCGTCTCGCTGCGGTTCCTCACGCGCCAGTAGTAGAGCGCCACGGACAGCAGCAGGATGAGCGACACGTTGGAGCCGAACGCAGACTGCACAGATGCAGATCAAGGCGAGGAAGGGAGGGGGAGAGAAAGGATCACTTGTAAGCAGTCGTAGAGAGCGTACACACACAGAGAGAAGGCGGACGCACCTTGACGAAGCCCTTGGACATGACGCCGAGCGCGAAGAGCAGCAGCAGGTGCTTGCGCTCCAGCTGCACCATGTTCGTTGCTTTTGCTGCCTCTTTTGTTCCTTGCTTGCAGAACTGGAGAGCTGCAGAATGTGTTGTCGATTCAGCAGTGCGACATTCAGAACATTTCTTCCTAATTCGTGTGTGGTGCTTTTAAATAGAGAACTCGAGCCAACCACGCGCTCCTGAACCTCGCCTCCTTAAAATGCAAATGGAGGTGGTGAGTAAGGTTTTGCATTGCTGACATGCGTTTAGTATGCCAAATTCGCGCCTCTATACTATTGACTGTGGGAATGTATCCTACTGGTTTCAAGTCAGCAATCTACAGTTTTATCTGCGATCCTCCACCTCAGAAAGTCAAAACCTGAACAAAATGTAGAAAGTTAGGATAGGCGGTGCTGTTCGACAACATCTGTCCACACTGTCTGGATCGATGATCGAATAGAACAGACGACCGACTTCCATCGACAGTCTCGTTATTCGAGTCTTGTAACAAAAGGGGGTCGTTTATGTCATTTGTACTCGTTGTGGAAATACAAAGTGCGTGACCAGAATGCATCAACGCAGTGTCTATCAGTCTATCTAGTGTCCGCATAACGGATGGTATCCTATCAATCTGTTGAAATGGGTGGGTGTGAGTGCTTCCTTTCCGACGAAGAAGCAGCGAAAGTCGTCCTGGTGGCGGTGGTAGTCTGCTCTCAACTCAGTCAGCACTGGTAGCCCAGCAGCTCCCACATGTTCTCCAGCACGGTCTCGTCGATGCAGTGGTCTGGGGAGCGCTGCTCGAAGACGCGCATGACAGCGAGGCGCTCGAACAGAAAGCTCTCGCGCCACGTGCGCGGGTCGCCCGCGAGCTCGAGGTCGCCGAGCTCCGGCGGGAACGTGTTGCCGTACTCGATCGCCAGGTGCTCGAGGTGGATGTTGTACTGCAGCGCCTCGAGCAGCGCGCGCATGCCGATGGCGTCGATGTTGTTAAATAGGAGGCTGAGACTCGTGAGCCATGTGCCGTCGCGCGCGTGGTCGTCGTTGATGAGCAGCATCGCGATGTCGAACGCGCCGCGGAAGCCCAGCTGGTTCGAGTCCAGGTTCAGGGTCTTGACCCGGCACTCGCCGCGGTGGTACGCCTCGACGAGCGCCGACATGTCTGTGAGCTGGCAGTTGGACAGGTCCAGGGACGTTAAATACGGAGAGAAGTGCAGCACGCGGTGCAGGATCTCGGACGACGAGATCCCGAACGAGTCCGGCGTGCCGATGCGGTTGCCGCTCAGGTTGAGCGACTCGAGGTGCTCGCTGATGCCCGACATCTGGCAGAAGAGCGTGACGAGCGGCACGGCCATGCCCTGCGCCTCGTGGGCTTCGATCATGTTCCAGAACGTCGCGCTCTTCACGAGCGTCGCTGGTGAGCACACGCGCGGCGAGTGCGCGATCTCGCTCAGCTCCAGCACCGACGAGCGCGGCAGCCACGCGAGCCCGAAACCGGGGACCACGACGCAGAGCCACTTGTTGAGCAGACAGAACACTTCCAGCAGCTCGGTCTCCTTGACCATGCCGTGGAAGACGCCTTCGTCGATGATGTGCGCCGTCGGCAGCGGTCGCACCGTCGTGTTCTCTCGGATGAGCGCGAACATCCGCCGTCTCGGGATGCTCTTGACCAGGATGCGCTTGATGTCGTCGCGCAGGATCTTGTCTTTGCTGAACGCGCTGTACTTGCGCAGCGCGGCGGTGTACTCTGGGATGAGCAGCACGTGCGCCGGGTGGCCGCCCGACATGATGCCCTCCACGAGGCGGATGTCCTCCATGCGGAGCATGTTCCTCGACAGGTCCAGGTTCGCGACCTTGGCGGTGGAGTTTGGGTGGAAGAGCCCGAACACGAGCCATGCCCAGCACAGGTTGAGCTCCTCTTTTCTGACTCTGGCGGGGTCCAGAAGCTGCTGCAGATCCAGCTTGGTCACCGTGTTGGAGTAGTGGAGCGCCGAGCCGATGGCGGCGAAGAAGTTGTTGTCCATGGGACACTCGCGGAACGCGATCTCCTTCATGAGCCCGCGCTTCTCCTCTGGAAGAGCAACCGCGAGCGAGTTGAACTTGACGCGCGGCTGCACGGCGAACACGGTCGAGAAGAGCTCGCGGAACTCGGCGCGGTGGCCATGGACAAAGTCGGCGTCCATCGCGTCGATGAACTGGAGGCTGCTGATGTGCGTGAGGCGGTCGCGCACGAGCTTCACGATGGCTTTGAGCTGCAGCGAGGTGATCTGGAAGTGGTGGAGTGCCAGGAACTCCATGAGTTTGCCCACCTGGGTCTCCTCGTACACGTAGCGGCGCACCTCCTGGTCGTAGATGGTGCGCAGTAGCTGCTTGAGGTCGACGAAGTCGTCCGCGATCTCGAAGCTCAGACCGTGGTACTCGCCCTGGTGGTACTCGCACCGGTCGAGGTAGAACTCGTCGCAGGAGCAGAACGGCAGCGGCTCCGGCTCAGACTCGGTCTCCGAGTCGAAGCGCACCATGCGCACCGGACCGCGATGCTTGTCGTGCTTGGGCATGGACGTCAGGGACGACGGCACAGAGGTGTCGCTGGCCACGGGACGGTGCAGCAAGTGGTGGTGCGGGTCGTGCTTGCTCTTGCCCAGGGCGAAGCGCATGGCTGAGCGCACGATGGCGGGCATGGGGGCGACTGGGATCTAGAATGACTGGAGAGTGAGCGAGCGGACGATGTGGACTGCTCTCTTGCGCTCGGGAACTTTGGGAATGAGAGGCAGACGCCAGTCGAGTTGTCGGGGTGTTGTTCAGTTGCGCTCGAGTCGGCTGGCGGACGAGCATGGACTCAAAGCAGCGCGAGATACACACACACACACACACGCGCACGCTGCATGCGAAAAGTTGCCGCATGTCAATGACATGCGTCGTCTTTGTGTCCATGCGCAAAAATACGCCGCCAATATTATTTCGTTGATGTAATCTGAGTCCACACGTTTTGGGTCTTTCGATTGTTGTCTGATTCCAATCTCACAAACCTATCCCTAGACTCATCCCATCATTTTTCACAATAGAAAATGCACCAGAGCTCATGACATCAACGAAATACAATCAGGATGTACCCATCCCTTTTTGCATCAGACTCCTTTCTGAGTCCAGCTTCAACTTTTGTCTGATCCGTCTGACTCTGCATTTATGCGCTTCAGTCGCAAAAATCGCGCTTGAGCGGTCTCAGAGAAGCATCCCGACTGAAGCAAGCAAGCGAGAGAAGCAGAATGGTCGCTGGTGATCGCAATGAGGGCATGTGGACCATTGCGCGGTATATCTTCGCCGCGAACCCCATCAACACGCCAATCATGCCGACCGAGCTTGCTCTCAGCCTATTGCTGGCTTCCTACCAGATGCTGCAGCGCTATGTGGATCAGTTGCGTGAGATTGAGCGCGAGGCGACCTACAATCTCGATTTCAGTGCTGCCAGCTCTCTAAGTGCCCTTCTCGGCCAGCCCAGGACTGTCGTTCCTCCTCGCATGCCAGTCACTGTCGACGCTCCAGGTGACCCGCTGGAGTTCGAGTATCCGCGTCTGGGCGGCTAGAGTCAGCTGGTCAAGATTTTGACGTTCCCTGACCCGGACAACCCGTGTGAGGAGCTCATTTCTACTGGCAGGTGTCCGAACGGAGATTCCTGTCCGCACCTTCACACCGGCACGTCAATTTTCCAGTTGGTCGACCGCAATGAGGGCTGCAGTGCTTGACAGTCATGATTGCGGTTGTTGTTGTGCACCAAAACTCGTTGAATGTTCAATCATCCGAACGGGTGTAGGATATTTGTTGTCCAACTCAATGCAACTGTACTCAGCAAACACTTCAGATTTGTTTTGCTGAGAGCGTGACGTGAGCCGCTGTACTGTAAGAGCAGAGTGGTCGGCTTCATGCTGCCACATCAGCGCGAACACCTTCAAATGAAGGCGCACCTTCCGCTGACACACCTACGCGTCGAATGGAGGAGGCAAAAGGTGGCGGCAGCTATTCTCGTTGCGTGATGCATGCATGTGCTTCGTGCAGCAACAAGCGATAGCTTGTGAATGCTGTGAACGAGCGCTGGTTTGCTGGCTCCTTGCTGACCGACCAAGCAACGCATGCGCACGGCAAGCAAAGTCATGCCAAGAGTCAGCACAAGCACTTGCTTGTGAGCTTGCACACGCAAACTTGCAAGGATTGCAAGTCCAGCATGCGGAGGCAGACGAGCAGGTACTGTACTCCTGGCAAGAAACCAGTCCGCATTCACTATTCGTCGAAAGGGATGCGCGCGTTGCTACGCAGCAAAAGTACAAGGAATCGAGTCGGGAGAGTGGCATGCAGATCCCACATCTGGCGACACAGAGAAAGCGGCATTATGTTTCCATCGAACACAGACTGGAAAGCTTCATGAGGAAAGCGTCATCGGCCACTTTGCCTGTCAAAAGCGTCAAAAGCGTCAAGGTGACTTTTTCGGTATTTTCGCAAATGCTTGTTGAAAAGTCACAAAAATGTTCTCAAATTTCCAGCTCCTGATAAGTGCGCTGACGACGATCGCGTCGACACCGATTTTTCGCAGACTTCAACACAGTTTGAGAAAATGTGTTGTAAAACCTCAAAACCTCGGCAGTTGATTGGAAGCCATCTCGCTCGACTCCCTTGCTTTAAACACCTGAGAGGAGATCCACACACACAAATGGGGATGATGCATCCTCGCGAGTGGTTCGAGTCGAAGTCGCGCGGGTTGTTACACCAAGGCAATGCGACAGGACACATCTCGTCGAGCGCACGTCGGGTCGACACAGAAAAGTAAAAAAACCTCGGAGGTTTGACCTCTTCTGTAGGTTGTTGCTGTCTGAGTGCGTCTCTCCAAAAAGGCAAGTGTCGTCGTCGTTTGTTGTGCAAGTGCTGCTGGATGTGTGGAACGCACTGGAAACATTCATCCTCGCAGCTCTCGCTGCAAGTCGCTCCCAGCACACGCAGCAAAGCGATCTTCCGCGCAAACCAGCAAGCACCACCGCCACTACCGCTAGTCACTCCAGCAAGGAAGTGATCGAGCGCAACGCAAGGCAGCAAAGCGAGCGCTTTTGTGTTGCCCCAGAAACAGAAGAAAGTGGCGGAAGAAAAGGTTCCGCCGGAGCTTCAATAGAGAGTGTGAGAGAGAAAGTGAGGAGCCTGCCTACCGCGCAGATCTTCAACCAGCGCAGCCGACTGCCTTTTCCCTCTCTCTTCCGTCCACAGCAAGCCCCATCGCTGCTTGCTGCCAGCAAACAAGAACACGAGTTCTTGCGCTTGCTTGTTCGCTTGCTTG
>JAASFO010000085.1:0-44463 GCA_023333815.1 Globisporangium recalcitrans | reverse complement strand
CCGTACTGGAGGATCAGCTTGCGCTGTCCGGCTTCGAGCGCCGCGCCGACAACGCTGGTTTCTTTGGTCGACGTGGCTGTGGTGGTCGTCGTGGTCGTCGTGGTCGTCGTGGTCTCTTCGACTACCACTTCTTCGGTCTGCACCGTTTCCGTCTCGGTCACGGTAGTCTCCGTCGTCGTCATCGTCGTCGTCGTCGTCACCGCCGTCGTCACCGCCGTCGTCGCGTCCTGCGTCGAGGAGGAGCTGGTCGAGGTCGTCGTGTTCATGTCAACAGTTCTTTCGCTCATCGTGTGGTTCGGTTGGTCTTCTTCTTTGAAGGTATGAGGCAAACGAGATCGGGGTGGGCAATCAGTCGTCGCTGTGAGCTGTGGTACGGTAGATACGCTGTTGTGTATGAGCGTGTGTGTGTGTGCTGGCTGAGAGAGAGAGAGAGAGGAGGGGACTTTTTCGGTGGCCGCCTGCTACTGCTGCTGCTTCTGTGTCTTGCGCTGCTGCCGATGCGATGCCGCGGAGGAAATTGGGTAATGACAGGAAGGCACCAAGCTGCTGGAAGGCGAGCGAGGGAAGTGCGCGCTCAGTCATCACTGGTGATCCTCAGGAGCGGCAGTACTGTACGTGCTGACACGTATCTCATGCGAGTGAGACCGTTCTTTCCCGGAGGTAGCAGGACACCACCAAGTGCGCGTTCCTCTGACCGTACATCCCTCGTCCCAATCATTTCAAGCTGATCAAGTTAGCATTTCACACGCCTGTTTGTCGGGAGGTAGAGCCAATTGGCTGACTTCCGCATGTGGCTTGGCTACAACCGGACGCCAGCTCACGCGATTGAGCGACTGACGAGGAAAGGAATCATCCGCAGTACCACTCTCGCTCGCAAAAAGACCTTTGCACTTTGCGAGAAAACGAAGTCGAAGCGGCACGAATAATGCAGAAAGACCACGAGATCCGAGAGGTTCAGTTGGTCATCCGGTGGGGAGCTGAACCTCAGCATAGCGAGTTGGATCGACTACTGCTTGTCAGAGTTTGTGATCTGGGATCGATTCGTCCGAAGGCGCCGTTTATGTGACTTTGGGTGGTTCTTCGGATGCAGTTTTCGGCAAACTCATGCCGCAGTAATCCTAATCGTTTTCGACAGAAGCTCACGGATGTGGGAGAGTAGCTGAGGCGCACTTGTTTCCCCATTCGCATATTCTGACACCTAAGCTGTGCACACATTGGTGTCTGGTTCCTGAGGCGCGCAGTGGCAGAAGGAGGAGCAAAAGCAAAAGCAGAAGCAGTCCTTTCGATGTGGCTTGCCCAGCAGGTGTACAGCACTGTCCAAAGTGAGCCTTGTCACAGGTCTCTTCTCTGATGCAGAGCTGCCACGTGCAGCACTTTATCACACAAACCCGTCCTCAGAGAAGACAGGAGTCATCTCAGTGATCTCTAGGTCGTCGACGTCACGAGAGCACGATGATGGCCATTCGCAAGCTTCAGCTTGGATTTGTTCACCAGATGGTTTCGAGGAAGTCTCAGCTATCGTACTGTGGGTTCTGGATAAAGGGTGTCTTATTCGCTCACAAGAGGACACTTCATGTGCTCACTCACTCATCCTGATTTCCTGTCACGAAAGACGTTGCTCATGCATCCTGTCTTTGCATTCTGTGCATGTAAGAACTGCTTAGCCTGCTAGCAGCTTGCGCGGAATTTCCTGTGCAAATCTCAGCGAGCTTTAATGCGCCTGAAGCTCTCTAAAGAGCAGCCTGGAAGATGTAATCAGACGCAAGACCCGCACGCGATTGCCAAACTGAGCAACAGCAACTGAGACGACGGAATTGAGCTCGTCGGTTACCTCCGAGTGGAAACAAAGTACAAGAGACTGAGCTGGGAGCGCAACAGGAACGGCCGGGAGTCTCGCACTCTGCATGTACTCGCATACCTTTCGAAGACCAAGTTCTAGCAAACTCGGTCTTGTGTGATCCTGGTTGAAAAATGACTTTAGAGCCAGATTCCACCCCTTTCTGACGAGGTCACTCGTCCCTTCCCTTCCAGCTCTGCTCCTCACTCTTTCGACAGCAATGACAAAGACCCTGCTAACCCTGAGGGCTTTAGTTGGTCGACGATAATCCTTCGCGTCCGACCACTACAGACGAAGCTTCGGGTGCGAGTCTGTCTGTCTCCCGCGTTTTCGTGTCTGAGCAAGCCTGCTGGAAATTTGCAGCTTCTGTCCTCTCGTCCACTTTACTTGTCAATGCAAGTTCATTTCCCACGTTGCGACCTTCAAAATGAAGTCCCGATTGCTCATTTGTTTGTAGATCTGGAGCGTCTATCTATATCTGAGCTGTCGTCGAAAGTGGGTGCCAGCGATACAAAGCAAACGGCACAGAGTGACCAACGCGACGACAAGACGCAGCAGTGGCGCGTAGCTTTGTGCATTCACCCTTTTGGTGATCCGAGCAGACAAATACTCCTCTTTGACCCTGCAGCGTGCGATTGTGGGGGAAGCGAGACAGGTCCAACAATGATCCTCAGGGTCAAGACTCTCCTTGAGCTTTTAAGTCCTACACGACCTTGTTTCCCTCCGCACGTGCCGTCGCCATCGCTCCGTTGACTTTGTTCCTGGAGAGCTGTGTGCGCGAGCAGCGCTACGCAAGAAGAAGAAGAAGAAGAGTGCTACAGTACGATGCAGTTTTCTCCCTGCATCTCGGTGTCTATGCGTCTGAGACGCGAGGGATGAAGAATAATCTTGGTGGAGCAGTTCGTGTCGTCGTCGCCGTCGTTCTTTGAGTTTGGCGCAAATTGCCAGCAATTTGGCCAACACATTTGCACATCACTGAACCAGCAAACTGACATGGCATCTAAATCAGTGTCCAACAAATCGACAGGTCGCTTAGTAAAGGTCAGTTGTTTGTTTTGGTCGTTTACTTCCGAGACACTCGTTTAATTCCGAGGTGTGTCTGTTTTTGGGAAAAACTGGACTCACTTGAATAAGAAAGAAGAGGGAAAAAGAAAGTGATCGAGTGATCTCGAGGGCGAGCAAGTATGGGCGACCGGGAGCTGCGCACGCTGTCGCTGCACGAGAAGCTGGCGTCGTTCTACTGCTGCTACGTGCGCGAAGAGGTGCTGGATCTGGAGCTGGACGCGGACTCGGTGCGCTGCTGGGAGAAGATCGGCTCGTCGCGCCGCGGCGCTCGCGAGCGCGTGTGCATGCTGCTGAACCAGATCGACAACACGTCGGTCGCGCATGTGCGCCACTTGGACAACACGTACCGCGCGAAGAGAGAGCTCGTGCTGCTCGCGGAAGGGACGGTCGCCATGTCGTCTTCGTCACGCCGAGGTGGGAGTGGCTCCAGCAGCAGCTCGGGGGTGCTCGCGCAAGTCGAGGCAGCGCGCGTCAACAACGAGCTGCTGCAGGAATGCGGCGCGCTGACAGTCTTCTCGCAGCACCTGCAGCGCTCAATCCACGCGCTGCGCACGCTCAACTTCCAGCAAGTGGACATTGACAGAGTGGAGTCGTTGATTGGAGAGCTGCAGCAGGACATGGTGCTCATGTTCCACTTGATTTTGTTCAATGCGAACAAGAAGAACGCCGTGTTTGACCGCCAGCTGATGATGATCGGCATCGGCGCGCCGTCGTACTCGCTTGTCACGATGCTGGACTGCCTGTCTCAGATGAACGTGCTCCCCGGGTTCCCGATCAAGCGCTTGCTGCTGCTGTTCTACGAGTGGTTGAGCGCGGTGCTGGGCAACTTTGACACGATCTCCAAGCTGAAGCACCTGCGGAAAGCGCAGAACGTGACGGACAAGACGCTCTTGGAGGACGAAGCGAACGGCTTGTTGCAGTGCAAAACGTTCAAGCCGTACCAAGAGGCTACCGCAGTATCCGACGCACAGGACCCGTACTTCTTGCAAAAGAAGAAGTTTGTGAAGCTGCGCGAGTCGATCCACGACAAGTATCGCCATCGCCCGCACCACGAACTAACGATCAATCCGTCGAGTGAGAGCGATCTCGCGACCGCCTCACTGGAGGCACTCGATGACGAGTGGGAAGCGCGGTGCGAGACGATTTACCAGCTTTTCCTGCCGCGCATGCGCGATTACACGTCTCTGCTGAGCAACATGGTGACGATTTCGTGCGGGAGCGCGCTGAACGCTCGCGACAAGAAGACTTTCTTCTCGCGTCGACCGTCGGGTGCGGATAGCAACAACTATGGCGCGATGGAGTTTTCTGCGCCGCACGGGATGATGGGATCTGGTGGCGGTGGCGGTCCAGACAACGAGAACCAGTTCTGGCGGTGGATCCTGCGCGAGAAGTCGATCGTGCTGGACGTGTCGAACCTCATCATTCTGCTCATCTTCAAGCACTTCCGCGCCAGCAACATCTACAAGGGCGAGTACTTTATGCAGTTCTTTCTGGAAGCGAACCTGCTGGTGACGCTGACCAAGTTTATGAACAAAGACATCGCGACGTACTTGCAAGTGTCTCGCCAGGAGGTAGAGGATTTCCGATCGGGCTTTGTGGCGCTCGAGAAAGAGATGGAGCGGCTGAACATTCGCTTTGACGATGACATGAACGAGTTCTCGGTGCAGTCCACGCGCACGATCACGACGATTCTGCGCATTTTGCAGAAACTGACGAAGCGAAAGCCCAACATTATCAAGAACGCGCTCTGTCGGAGCTCGTCAATCGTCTGGCTCAAGGTATGACTTTTTTTCATGTCCATTTCATCCCCAGCACATGCAGTTGTTCATTTGTGGTATTCCATCTTGTTTCTGTATTGCTCTCCCCTCCCCTCCCCCTCTGCAGCGTGTGGTGTCTCTGAAAGTCCCACTGCCACGCTTGTACGCGCTGAAGCTGGTCAAGTCCCAAGCAAAATACCTCGGCCACGGGGTAAGTCGATGATGGTTTTGTGTTGGGTTGTTCACTTGGCTGGGTTTTGACATGGTTGCATGGTATGCAAAATGCAGTGGATGCGGAAGTTTACCTGCGTCGGTCTGCTCACTGACGTGTACCTGTACGTGCGTCCCGAGCTGGACGACGACTGGCTGCGATACGAAGACGACGATCTGAACAAACCGCCATCGCAGGACTCGGTCGAGCGTCTCATCTTTGGCGAAATGCAAGCGTACCACCACAAGTACTACTGGGACTCGATCGCGAGCAAGAAGCCGCTTCCGAACGGCGTGTCGATGGTCTGCGAAGCGCGAAGAGAGATGGACTTGGGGGTGTTTGACTCGGATGGCGGTCGCCTGGCAAAATTCTACAACGAGCTGAAGCTCGACTCGGTCAACTTCTGCCAGCAGTACGAGAAATGGCTCGACCAAGAGAACCTGGCGCTGGATGCAGGCGCGAGATCCGCTCCGCTTCCGATCGCGTTCGGCTGAAGGAGGCAATGCAAGATAGAGGAGTCGGGGAAGCAACGGAAAAAGACATCCTTCTTCCTTGTTCTGTATTTCGAATGCTTCATTGGGTCTAGCATGGGACAATGTCTATGTGAACTTGTGGCGCACACCCTCACTCTCACGCCCCACTTACTTGCCTATCTTTTTCTACCTTCTTACTTTTACATTGACAGCGATCCTTCGAGGATGCACGACGACAACCCAGAGCACGAGTCGCGCGCACAAACCTCCTTCCTCGCTTCCTTCGTCTTTCACTAACCGTGCTGTTCCTCTCCATGACGATGTCAAACGCGCTTGCTTACTTTTGCTGGGTTGACGAAATCTGGTAAATGAGCATCATCGTGGAGTACTTCGCGCGGCGATAGCTGTCAAACTGGTAGTGCTGCTCCTCACAGTTCTTAAGCATGTCCGGTCGATGATCCAGGAACGGGCACTTGATCTCCTCGTCAGGCTCGTTCTCAGGTACGCCTTGAACAAAGCTGGGAGGAAGTACTTCAGTCATTGGCGCGTCAGTTGGGCTTTGCGAAGCGGAGGACACGCTGCACGACGAGCAGGTGTAGACGTCCTCGTTCGAGTTGTCCCCAGCTTGCTTCCAGCACGAGCTGTTCACTATCATCACGTTGCACACCGAGCAGCTGGGCTGGAGGGAGATGACGAAGAGCGACTCTCGCGACGCTTTCACCGAATCAACTACTCGCTTGCGAAAGCTTCCTCCCTTGAGACTTGCATCGTACGCCTCTCTCGAAAGTTTTCCTCGCTTGGGTGGACACGCTGCAAGACGCTCAGCTTCGGCCGACCAGTAGTCTCCATCAAAGTATGGCGGCAGCTGCTTCTGAAGTCTAGCTTCCAAGCTCTCGAACTCACACGCGTACAAGTCTTTGCATGCGAACACCACGTCCGCCTTTTTCCCCACTTCAGCCATCTTTAGGTACCACTGGAGCAGCCGATCTTTCCCCGGGTTCTTTTGAAAGGTTGGGTGGCACCAATAAATAAAATCGCCTCCTCGAGTGGTTGGGCAAGCCCAGATGTGTGCGTGGTGGAAGCCTTTCCCCTTGCAGAACGCCAGGTAGGCGATGAGCGTCTCATGGAACAGGCTTGTGCGGATGTGGCGAGGTCGCATGTATACTAGACTATCAATGTACGCAATATAGGTTCGGTTCCGGTTCGCCACGAAATTCGAGTTTCCGTCGTACTCTTGGACATACCTATGATCAAGAAAGAATGCAGCGTCAGCATGTCAGCTCGGTCCAATGCAGAGTGAGTGATTCATCCAGAAAAGCACACACACACTTACATTGAAAAAATACACACTTCAATCCCTTTGATTTTCTGGAACACAAATATTGCCTTCGACGTGAAATCGATGCTTTCCGGATACTGCACAAGAACACAAATGGCAAGTTAGGATTGTGCCAGCTCCACCACAAAGGCACCAAAGCAATGCAAGCCACATACCGATTTGCCGTCGGAGCGGAAATGTTCTCGAACCACTGGACTCACTTGGCACGAACTCTTGATCGACGACACCACCTTGATATTGATGGACTGGGCCGCTTCATGCTCTCCAAGCTTCGCGAGATGCTGGCGCACCCAGCTTTGCATAAAGCGAGACAGTGCGCAAGACCCGAGTTGTTCGCTGCTCACAAAGCCTTCAATCTGAAAAGTCTCCGGGCTTTCGAATTGCTCCACCTCTTCATCCCCCAAGTAGTCGAACACCTTCTCCTCGATCGCAGAGTCAAAGCCGAGGACGCGGGTGAACTCTTTCGCAGCTGGCTTTCGCTTCAAGACGGGACTGTGAGAGCCCATCACTTCAAGCTTGAAGCTGCGGGTCTTGAGTGGAAACTCGTCAACAGAAGTTTCACTGGGAGACATCTCGACATCCCAATCCTGTTCCGCGCGTTCCAACTCGTCGATCCGGCAAAGTGGGCACGTGAACCGAACCTCGTCGTCATCTCCAGCAGAATCCTCACGCGCATTGAACAGAGCACAGATTTGGTGGACCCAGCCATCGCACTGGTCGCATTGAACCCAGGGTTCAGTGAGCTCGTCCAGGAATTTCGCCTTGACCAAGCTCTTCTTCGGCACTTGTTGCTCTTGACTCTGTGGGTTGTCCGCCGAAGTAGAGTCGTTTGCAGCTGGGTAGACCTTCAAGGAGAGCAGCTTCGGAAGCGACGTGTAGCATTTTCCACACCAATGGTGCGACCGGTCGGGCGTCATGTAGTAGAGCGAGTGCCTCTTGATGCGCTGCTGGCACGGTCCAGAGCACATGACGAACGGCGGCTCAAAGTTGATACATTTCTGGTTGCAGATTCCGCAGATGTTGGATAGACACGACGGGCAGGAGTGCTCCTCTCGCTTCTTTTCGAGCACTTGCATCTTCGATTGGAATCGCGAATACTCTGCTTCGAACTCCTTCAGCAACAGCTTGGCGGCTTCGTGAACGGCGTGTCCTGGTGGGTTGAAAAGACACGCGTTCGAGAACACAAGACGAATATCAGCCGCACACTCGTCTGCTGTCGCGTACTCCAAGTTCAGGCACTTGTTCTTCACGAGCGACAGATCCATCGGATGCTTCACCACTTCAAAATAATGCGGGATGCTCCACGCAACAGGATCCACGCGCACATTGAATAATCCGCGGTTGTACTTGTGGAGCATCAGTCGCGTGATGATCGCGATCAGCGGACGCAGGAACACTTCTCTTCGGACATCTCGCAGGTGTTGACGCACTTGGTCGGCAGACGCGATATCCAGAGGCGACAGCACGCGCTGCTTTTGCACCAGCTCTGCATCGGCTTGTCGTTCTCGTCGCGACAGGATCGATCCACGCTCCGCCGCAAAGACAGCTGAAGTCGGGGTCGAAGCTGTCAGTGCATCCGCTACGTCGCCTGGATGCTGCTCCTCGTCGTCACGCTTGAGCTTCTTCTCACGCGGTCGGTCAAAGTGCGCTCCAATCGCATCTGCTGCCAGCGCGGTGCGCTTCACGCCAGAGATGGCGGTGTCTGGGGACCGATCGCAACCCGTCATTTTGAGATCTTGGTCTTGGTCTGCGGGCGGCGGTTGAAAAAGGGAAGCGGCTGGCGGTGAGCAGGCGAGCGCCTTCGAGTCCTCTGCTGCAGCAGCGTCTGGTGCTAGTGCTGCTTGGTCGCTGGTCGCTTGGCGGTCGCTCGGTGTCGCGTCCACGTGCGCTGGCTCGGCGTTCAAACCATTTGCGCGCGCTTTTGGTGGGAAAGCTTGCTGCTGCAAACGCATGGCACGAGTGAATGTTTTGGCTTGGCGTTTGTAAGCAGCGCGCGTTTCCTTTCTTTTTCCCCTTTTTTTTTCTTTTGGAGTTGGCTCTGAGTTTGTGTGGCTTGTGTGGTCGAAGGAAATTTCGAAAATTCCAGACCCAAAGGTCGTTTGTAGGGAAAACGAGCACACACTGCCCACAAAACCCCAAAAGTTCCCGATCCTTCCAAAGCGAGTATTCGTTTTGGAAGGCTTCGAAGGAGTCTGGGTTGTGTCTCCGAGTCGTGAGTCGATAGATGTCGTGGCTGGTCGGCACGGGTTGCGACATTTCAAGCAAAATCCGAGCCAAATGCTATTTGTGGCGGGCGACATTTTGCTCAAACAGAGTTTGGCTCGAGTTGAGTGGAGACGAAAAAAGTGGAAGAAAAAAAGTAGGTACGATTCCAGCTGGCGACATTTTGCGCGAATTCCGAGCCAACTGCTGTTGTTGAGAGGCGACATTTTGCTCAAACAGAGTTTGGCTCGAGAAATGAGTTTCGCAAAAAAAGTGGAAGAAGTCGAAAAGAGAGGTTTTTTGAGAGTGAGGTTTTGTGAATGAGGTTTTGTGCGAGAGAAGAGTGCGATCTTTCCTCGTCAATCGCAAACTCACCTTGTGGAAGACAAGTGGCTCGCTCTGTTCCTCGATCTGATTCTCGAGACGCAAGCACAAGGAGAACATCGCCAACTGCGCGCGCGCGCGAGTCCCCTTGATCGAGCGAGTGATCGAGAGCAGCGGGTGGCGCAAGAGCGGACAGAGAGAGAGAGAGAGAGAGCAACCGCGCAGAGAGACAGACAGGTGCACGCACGCGCGCAACCAACGCGAGGAACCATGGAGGGGGCGGAGCCCGAGCAAGCCGCAGGCTCCTCCACGACGTATTTTGGCGATGACTTTGGCCAGAAAATCGACCTCACAGTGCGCATCCGCGAGATCCTGCGCAACTACCCAGGTGCGTGCAATCGCCATTTACATCCCATCCTTTATTTGCACTCCGCGTGAGTTGATCAGTGACGACGCAATAATGCTGACGAGACGGAACGGTGCTGTGCGTGTGTCTTGCTCGCCACCTCACTGTCACGCGCTGCGATGGCAGAGGGGACGTCGATCTTCAAGGAAATGGTGCAGAATGCAGATGACGCTGGTGCATCAGAAGTGAACTTCTGCTTGGACTATCGCCAGCATGGATCGGAGCGTCTCGCGTACACAAAGCTGCAGCCCTTCCAAGGTGCTTTTTCTTGCGCTGAGAACGAAAAACA
Source organism: Globisporangium recalcitrans (assembly GCA_023333815.1). Classification (NCBI taxonomy): domain Eukaryota; phylum Oomycota; class Peronosporomycetes; order Pythiales; family Pythiaceae; genus Globisporangium; species Globisporangium recalcitrans. Next base: position 34,560 of record JAASFO010000085.1, on the reverse strand, counting down.
TCGTAGGCGGAGCGTTGATGGCGCTAATGTCCGTCCTTCTTTGCGTGAATCGATGTCCAGGGCCGTCTCTGATCGTGCACAACAACGCCACCTTCACGGACGCTGATTTCCAGTCCATCCAGGTAAGAAACGGAAAGGACATTGGTCGATTTCTTGCTCGGGATGCCGATCACCCCTCCCTCACGTCCATCGGCATCCGTCTCGTTTCCCCTTGCAGCGAATTGGCGACTCTCTCAAAAAGGATAATTCGAAAGGCTGGAAGACTGGGCGATTCGGAGTTGGATTTAACTCGGGTGCGCACCAGAAAAAGAAAAAATGCTCTGCTGGCACTTTCTGTGATGTTGCATTCACCCCCTTTTGATTTTGCTTCGATCGTTAGTGTATCACGTCACCGACTTGCCGGCGTTTGTCAGCGGATCTCACTTGGTCTTCTTTGATCCGCAGGTGGGTTCTCCCACATGCACAGCTTTGAAGACGTTGAACTGTTACTTACCTTAGCTGTGTTCGGATGTTTGCAGGCGTGCCATCTGCCAAATGTGAATCCTAACAACCCTGGCAAAATGATCGACTTCCTCACACACTCGGAGCTGGTTGCGAATTTCCCTGACCAAGTGGCGCCTTTTCGCTGTTTTGGGTGTGACTTCACGGGATCGTTTCCGGTATGTCCTATCTTCCGCTATTGTTGGCGTGTTGAATGCGTAGCACTTCGCACACTGGTGCTCACTTCTTCGGCATGGGGGGCTTTTTGCAGGGCACTCTTTTCCGCCTTGCGCTGCGCACTGAAAGCCAAGCACAATCCAGTAAGCTATCATCCAGAGCCCAGCGACCTGAGCACGTCGCTGAAATGCTTCGCGAGTTTTCTGGCGATCTGTCAAGAGTTATGCTTTTCCTTCGAAACATTACCAAGATAGCGATCTACGAATGGCGAGAAGGCAGCGATTCTCCGAATGTCTTGGACGAAGCTGTGATCAGCAACTTGACTGCAGAGATCCAGGCGAAACGATCTCTAAAGTTCGCAAGCTTTGGGTCGGACAATTCGCAATCGCGGTTGTTTTCAACGGATGGTACGTGCACGATTCGGTTCTCTGTGTTTGCCATTTTTTGCGACTGCCTAGCTGACATCGTGTTTGTGTTGTAGGCATTCCATGCGACTACATGCTCGACATCGAGATCGGTCATGGCTCAGAGAGGCAAGCAGAAAGCCTCCGATTCTTGGTTTTGAACCAGCTTGGTGGTGGGGAATGCGCGGAGATCGCAAATGATCCTGCGAATGCTAGTCACCGTTTGGTTCCATGGGGCGGTGTTGCAGTCCTCCTCCCTTCTCGAGGTGATCCCGACTGCTTCCAACCATTGGCTGGAATGGCTTTTTGTTTCCTCCCGCTGCCCACGCTCACCTACCTTCCAGTTCACGTGAGTCATGTGTCTTTTGCCTTTGCACCAACGACTCTAGTGACTGCAGAATGGATTGTTCACTGACTATACTTGTATTGCAGGTGAACGGATACTTTGAGCTGTCGTCGAATCGAAGAGACATTTGGTTTGGCGATGGGTTGAGCGGCGAAGGTTTGCTGCGAGCTCGTTGGAATCTCGCATTGCTTAGTGACGTGATTGCTCCATGCTACGCCCGCGCAGTGATAAATCTATGCAGCGAAGATCAAGTCCAGCCTCAACAGCATGCTCAGCTGTTTCCTCAGGCACTGCCTCCTGCTCCTTGGGATACGCTAGCGCGGTCTTTTTTCAGGTTGGTGGGCTCGAAGCCGTGCCTGTACACTGAAGCTAATGGTGGATCGTGGGTGTCGCCTGCATCGAGTGTGATTGTGCGACGAAACGAGACGAAGTACCGCAAATTTGCCGAATGGCTGCTCGAAGACAATTTCCTTGTTGTCGGGAATCTGTCTGAAGAGCTCGAGAAAATACTGGTGAAGACGAATACGGTCCCAAGCTTCCTTCAGCCCAGCAGAGTACGCGAAGAGTATAAATCTCGGAAGTCACGTCACACCGGAAACAACGAAGCGATCCAGTGCTTGCTTGATTTTATGCTGAGCGACCTGGACGCTCACGGACTCCATTCACTCGTTGAAGTCGGCTTCTTACCAGTTGCAGATGGGACGTTGGTTTCGTTTGCAAGTCAATCGCATGTGGATTCAGGTGCACTGGATTACCTCTGCTCCATGGGGTTTTCGAGACTGCATTCAGTTCGAGCTTTGGAGAAAGTTGGCGGCCAAGACGTGGAAGCTGGGCTGAACTGGCTGTTCCAGAATCCGAATCCTTCGATGTTGTCCGAGGAAAGCAGCGGGAGTACCGATAAGAGCTGCAGTTATTTGATTCCGAGCGCAGAGGAGCTGGCACTGTTGCAAGCTGCGAGATCAAACTTGGTCGACAGCGATGCACTGTCAGCGAAATCGATGGCGTTGCTGTCGTCCGAACCAGCTCAACTGCAGCTGAACGTGAAGAAGATGGACTTTCAGGGGTTTGTAGATATGCTGGCAGTTGTGTTGCCATCGAAGTGGTACAGCGAGCCATTCGTGGAATGGGACCATGAGAGCGCAGATGAACCGAACGCTGAATGGTTTCGGTTGCTGTGGAAGTATGTCGGCACGAGTGCTCATCTCAGCACCTTCCAAGACAAGTGGCCGATTGTTCCGACTTCGAGTGGTGTTTTGACGACTTTGAGCAAATCCTCCGGTGTTCTCACACCCGAACTGATCCCACCTGGTTGCTTGAAGTGTCTGCAGCAGCTTGAAGTCCGGCTGCTTTTGCCGAACTTGTTCTCGAGTTTCAATCCGGATCCAAGTGTGTGGCAGTACGTCCAGCAGCCAACTCCAGCAGGCGTGCTATCCTGCATAGGTGCTCTACTTGCTTCGACCCGGTCCGGCACAAGCAAGACGACGAAGGGTGTGTTCAAGAATGCAAGCGCGGCGGACAGGGAACATTTGAGATCGTTCCTGATGTCAGCTCAAGCAGGTGAAATCGATCCAGCTCAAAGGCAGATATGCCAGCAACTGCCCATTTACCACGGCTTCCTTTGTGCGGAAGAAATGGGAGACGACGACTTGAGCTGGCTTGCTATTGAAAGCGATGAATCTGGTGATCAGACGCAAGTGCTGACCTCAAGCAACATCTTACCAGTGTTTGCGTCATCTCAACGTTCGAATCGTGAGGAGGAAACCCCCATGCTCATGTGCATGGGAATCGCGTGGAAGTTCCTCGATGACGGATTCATTTACGTGAAAGAAGGCGATGTGGCGATGTGGAAGTTTCTATCCGCTCTTGGTGTGCGTGCGGTATCCAAGGTTGAGTTCTTCGTGAACCATTTGATCCCTCGCTTCCAGATCCTGCCAAATGAAGCCAGGATTGAGTTCATTTACCAGCTGCTGTTGGAGATGAACACTCTTCTAGCCCAAGACACCCAGGGGAAGCTATCGAGCGTCGTTGAGACCGCTGCAATTTTCCCCACTGCATCCGGTGACTTGAAATCGATAAACGACCTCTACGACCCTGAAGTTGACGAGTTCATGGAGCTCATGGATGACTCGTTCTTCCCAGCAGTGGAACTGCAAGATGCGCAGCCTTTGTCGGTTCTTCGGTCGCTGGGTTTGCAGAGAACTATTTCCCGCCGCTCCATTCTTTCGCTCGCGATGTCAATCGAGAATGAACAAATCAAGATCAAACGACGAGATGAAGCTGAAGGAGATCGCGACGAAGTCGAGTCGGAAGTGGGTCAACTGCGCAGTCGGTCGACGGCTTTTTTCAAGTATCTTGATTCCCACATGGACCAGCTCTTGAGCTTGACGTCCGTCCAGAAGCAGAAGCGAGCGAAAACGAATATCAAGTCGAAAGGACTCAAGTTTCTTCGCTCATTTGGGATGCCCAGCCAAAATGAAGCGGCGATTCCAGATACCGTGGAAGCTGACACTCTGGAGCAGAAGATCCAAGAGAGACGAGAAATCGAAAACTTTGCAACCCAGCTAGCTGTCATCGAATGGGTGCCTGTGAGTGCTGTGAAGCCTCACCCTGCTGCTCCATTGCATCTGGAAAACGAGAGAATTCTCGTCACGTCTCCTCAGAAAGCTCGTCCAGCCAAGTATTTCTGGCTTTGCTCCGCGCAGTACCACATCATCAACGGCGTGATTTACTCGGAGAGGATGAGCTCTGTGTTCGGGTGGAACTCGTCGGTTCCTGTTGAAGCAATTGCGTTCCAGCTGAAGCAGATTTCTGAGAATGTCGACGCGTGCACTGCTGGAAAGCAGGGACGCGTGGACACACAGCTTATATGGTCAGCGGTGTACAGCATCTACAGGATCCTTTCAGAGTTTTTCGAGAGCGAAGTGAACACCGGGAGACGGCAGCAGGTGCTCTCAATTTTATCTGGGGACACGAAGTATGTCTGGGTGGGAAACCACTTCGTCAGCTCTAGTCAGGTCGCTGTGAGCGTGGTTGTGAATGCCGAGCCGTACCTGTACAGCGTCCCAAGTGAGCTTCTCCACTTTCGTCCCTTTTTGAAAGCGATTGGGGTCCAAGTGCGGTTTTCACTTGCTGATTACGTCCACGCGATCAGCTTGATGCATGCAAAGTGCCAACAACCTCTCGAGTCCCAGGATGTGCCGGACACGCCATTCGCCCTCACGAGCGATGAACTGGTGACTGCGATCGGATTACTTCAGCTGATCAGCGATGTGCTGCCGCATCACTCCGATTACGAGCTTTTCGCCCCGGACACGAGTGGCGTGCTCTTGCACACCGCGAAGCTCACCTTTGATGACACGCCATGGTTGGATGAGCGTGGCCGCGGCGCAGCTGTTAATCGACTTCGATTCATTCACCCGAAAATATCAAACGAAGTCGCGCACAAGCTTGGCTGCAAGTCCCTGCGAAGCCATTTGCTCCACACAAGTCAAACTGACTCGTCGCCGCTTTTCAGAAGTGATGGAGTGGAAGCGTTTGGCCAAACCGAGTCATTGACGAAAAGGATATCGCACATCCTTGAGCAGTACCCGGACGGACCAAACATTATCAACGAGCTGATACAAAACGCTGATGATGCTGGAGCGACCCGCGTCGCCTTGCTGTATAACAATGCGACGTACGGGGTGTCATCGTTGCTCAGCCCAAGCATGGCGAAGTGGCAAGGACCGGCACTTTACTGCGTAAGTACTTGCGGCTTGTGGCGCTTCCCTTGTGATTGTAGGTCTGAGGCTGACTCTGTTTTGCGCTTTGACAGTACAACGACGCGGAGTTCAGTGATAATGACTTCGTCAATCTCGCGCGAATTGGACAAGCGCACAAACTCCAGCTTGCCACCACAACTGGAAGATTCGGTCTTGGTTTCAATTCGGTTTACCATTTTACTGATCTTCCGGCTATCGTGTCTGGAAAATCGATCGGTACGTCCCTCGTTTTCTTTATATCGACCCTGGGTGGCTGATCAAGCTCGCAACTGACTTGTTCCTGTTTGCAGTGATTTTTGATCCGCATACAAACAATTTGCCTGGGATCACTGCCGCGAATCCTGGTATCAAGGTCCGATTCGCCGACTCTGATCTTCCAGATCAGTTTCCTGATCAGTTTTCTCCGTTCAAGAATGTTTTCGGATGCGACCTGAAAAGTCATTACAATGGGACGCTTTTCCGCTTCCCGTTGCGTCATGCCGCTCTCGCAGAAGTAAGTGAGATCAAGCGCCGAGCGTACTCGCAAGACGATATCCTCGATCTCTTCCACACCTTCAAGGCTTCAATTGCGTCGACGATGCTGTTTTTGAGGAACGTGAGGAAAGTGGATGTTTACATCCAAACTGAGCGCGACCAGCCTCCTGTGCTGCTCTATGGCGCTGAAGTTCCATCAGAAGATCGAGGTGAATCTTGGAGACAAATCGACAAGTTTATGGCGTCTGCAGGTGCGTCTCAAGATGCTATGACTGTCAGCGGAGCGTGTTCAAAACGATCGCTCTATTCTCGACTTCAACGAGTGCAAGAAAACCAACTCCCGTCGGTGACACAGATTGTGCACATTCGTTCGTATGAGCACAAGGAGTACCAAGAATGCATGAATTCTGTGCGGGGACGTCCAAGCAGCGTGCATCTTGGGACTGAAGCCCCTGAAACGGCAACTCGCGTCGAGAAGTACTTGGTCTGCAATCAACTCGGCGGAGGGAGAGCTCGAGAAATCGCATGCACAGCAGAAAACGAGTCTCTGAAGCTGATTCCGTGGGTAGGGATCGCTGGTCGCATTGGTGATGCACCGGTGGAGGGCAAAGCCTTCTGCTTCTTACCTCTTCCCGTCAAAGTTGGTCTCCCTGTCCACATCAACGGATACTTCGAACTGTCATCCAATCGGAGAGATATTTGGCACGGCGATGACATGGCTGGTGATGGCAAGCTCCGATCGGAATGGAACGAGAGCCTTCTACGTGATGCAGTCGCGCCAGCATACCTGTCATTTCTCATGGAAGCCAAAAACGTGTGTGGCAATGACATGGTGCAGTACTTCTCGTTCTTCCCGAACCAGCTGCCGTCAGGTCCGTGGTCAACTGTCGTCCGGTCTCTTTTCCGCATCATGGAAAACAAGCCGCTGTTTGCAGAATCTCCAGCTCTGTCAACTGATGCAGCTGGGGGCAGTCGACGTTACGTTGCGTCAAAGTCATGCGTTGTCGTTGATCAAACGATTCCTGGGTGGGAACTCCTCGAGAGGGCTCTCGTGACGGCGTCGATGAACACGATCTACACACCAGCATCTCTTCGGGAACTGCTGGTTCAGTTGGATGCTGTCCATGGCTCGATGACGCCCGCATTCTTTTGCGCAATGGTTAGGACCGGCGACTTTCTTCCAAGATTGTCAAGTGACCTGACTGGGCGTGTCGTTGAGTTTTGTACATCAGGGATCAATGGGTCTCCATCATCGTGCGAGCTCCTGGGTGATTTGCCCATCCTTCCTTTGCGGAATGGAACGTTTGGGAAGTTTCGTCTTGTCGACTCTGACCAAGAAAATGGCGCAGACTCGATGTTCTACTTCGGGAACTCCATCGAAGAAGAGTTGCTCGAGATGTTCCCGAGTCGCATGGTTCTGGGCGAGTACAAGCAGTACTTCGACGCGCTGCCGTCAGTGTACACGACCTCGAATGTTCGTAAAATCAGTGCCGACACTGTTACGCGTCACTTCTTCCCCCAAATGTTGTCCGGCTGCTGGAAGCGAACGCTGCACCACAAGTATGAAGTGTTCTCTCTTGAGACGACGACTCGAATCAGTCACGACTGGTTGCGGAAATGGTGGAAATACTTTGAGCTGACCTTGCAAAGTGGCGACGGATTTGGTGATGCGTTTGCACAAGAATGGCCAATCATCCCGGTGAAAGTGGACGGGACCGATCTGAGATGGGTGTCGCTTGCCTCCAGCCCATGTCTTCTCATCGATCCATTTGGGCTGCCTTTGTCGACAGAGATCGGATCGAAGATGTCTAAAATGCTGTGCAAGGTGGGAATCTATGCTATCGACACGTCATTCATCAACGGTGAACGAAGTATCGAGTGGCTGCTGAAAAACAAGCTTGCGTTCGAGTTCAACTCGGATGGGCTCTTGCTTGCCATCAGCCAGTCCCAGAGAAAGCAGACTGGCGGACTCTTTGAAGAAGCATTTTCCTCAATCGATTCGACCGAGAGGCAAAGGCTTTGTGAGTACTTTGCGAGCAATGGAGTTGACGCGATTTCCGACAACTGTCTTCCAGTTCTACGAGACCTCCCGATTTTCCGCATCCACACGGGAAAGGCGTATCGAGTTGAAGAAGATGGTTTGGCGACGGAAGAGGAGACAGAGAGACGTTTTACGTCGCTTCGGCAGCGACGAATCATTCCCGCGGCAGATGCCGATGGACGAGTTCTGGATGAAGCCTACTTTGTGATCGACAGCGACACGGTGCGGACGTTTCTTCGAAGCCTGGAGTTTGAAGAATGGTCGTACTCGGCGACTTTGATGGTGCACGTATTTCCGCGCTTGCAAGCTCTCGAAGCGAACGACCCTTCACTGGTGGATAGCATCGTGAGCGAAGCGCTCGTCTCCCTCCCGTTTCACCAACGGAAGGATTCAAATTTCCGCGAACGCTTGCAGTCATTACCAGTCATTCCTTCTCGAAAGCGCGTGCTTCGCCACATCAACGAGCTTCACGACCCAAACAGCAAAGAATTGAGCGAGCTAGTCGGAAGCACGAGTTTGCCCAGTGAAGCGTTCTCGACTCCTGAAATCGTGGACATTTTGCGATCGCTGGGTCTGCGAACAAGCTTATCATGCCACGCGATCTTTGAGAGTGCTCGGTCCGTCGAATCGCTGTACCAAGGTGGCGAGGACAGTCTCGTTGAGATGGCTTGGTCTAAAGCAGACAGTCTGATGAGGATAGTCAACAAACACTTCGACGAGATGGCGATGGCTGCGGAAAGTGGCGGCGACGTGCAAGCAGATAGTATCCACGACATTGTAAACGGTTTGAAGCACGTGGTGTGGCTGCCAGTCCACTCCCAACCACCAGAAGACAACATGCCGTGGAAAGTCTATCATGAAGGCGATGGTAGCGGACAAAGCCATCAAAAGCGTCTTTCCAACGCGCTGGAGACACGCCCCGAGAAAGATGCGGTACGTGGGTGATGGTTTTGCGGAGTTTATGTGAGCTCTTGGGTCCTAACACTCTCCTGGTGTATCTTTTGTATTTGTATATGTCAGTGGTCGTGTTCGTACAGCAAGGATATTCTGGCAGAGCAGCTGACATCTGAAGTGCTATTGACGGCGTTCGGGTGGAAGCAAGATGTGGAGCCGCTTGTGTTAGCTGCTCAACTTGAAGCCATTGGGTTGGCATTTGAGAGAAATGGCTCAGAAACGACGAGTCTGGCGCTCCCGAGCCACGCGAAGCACATTGTCTTGAAGGCGCAGCAACTGTATATGCAACTGGACGTCGCGAGAGAAGCAGAAGACCAAGCTGAAATGTTCGGTGAAGTCTATCAAAAGCTGTCAGATGCGCCGTGGATATGGACCGGAAAGGTGTTTGCAAGACCGAGCTGCGTTGCCTACCAAGCTGATCCTGACCTCGAGCCACTGCTTTTCGTTGCGCCACCCGAATCAATCATCTCTCGCTCCTTTTTGGAGAACTTCAGCATCAAGGAATCGTTTGGCGTCGAAGACTATCTAGAGGCTCTCGCTCGCGTACCAAGAGGAGTTGAGCTGGGACAGCATCGCGTCAAGGCGTGCGTGAAGATTTACTCTCTCCTCGGAGAAAACCTTGAAAGGCTGAAGGACGTCGTGAAGAGATTTCCGCCTCAAAAACGCGTGGTTTTGAACACTGCGAACCATCTGGAGACCGCTGCCAAGCTTACCTATGATGACATGGCGTGGAACGAAGTGCATAAAATCCGGCAAGGCTGCATCTTCGTCAGCACGGATGTTCACAGAGATGTAGCTTTCGCACTGGGTGCTGCGTCGCTACACTCCAAGCACGCCGAAGCAACAGCTAGCAACACGCGGATTGCTTGCCCGTCTGTCAAATCTCTACGAAAGGTTCTACCGGCGAAGGTTCAAGAGTGGTATGACACCTTTTTCTCCGAGATTCTACTTGCAGCCGAGCGTCACGGTGGCACACAGGTGGATATTTTCGTGGATTACAGGCACCACCCGTCCGAAAGAGTTATCCTGCCATCTCTGCAGAGCTTGCAGCACGAAGCCGTTTGCATACACGTGCATGGCTTGACACTCAGCGCTCGTGACATCAGCGGGCTCTTCGGAGGAGAGCATTCGCGACCAGGATTTTTCAGTGGCTTCTTCTTCTCTGACTGCATGCAAATCCTCAGCGGCAGTGGCTTCTACGTGCTCGATCCCAGCGGGACTTACCTATCATCAACAGGCTCATCGTCAAATGCAACAGCACGTCGGTATGACATTTTGGATGAAGCTTTCCTGGGCTACCCAGACCAGCTTCTTCCATTTTGCAACCTGCCTTCGTGTCCGGGCAATGTGGCGAAAGGGACGCAAAGCACTCTGATCCGGTTCCCATGGAGAAAAGCAGCCTCAGGGGTAACCTCGTTTGTGATGGGTGGTCAAGTGGCAGAGCGTCTCGTTGCCTCCATCAAGACGCGAATCTCTGACGCACTCGTCTTCACTGAGACTGTGTACCGTGTGTCTACCTGGAGCATTGGGAAGAACTCCGAGTACGAGACTCGTTGCCATGCTGAAGCAAGACTTGCGTCGCGAGAAGACACATTGAAGAGAAAGAATATGACGCAAGTGAGCACAGAGTGGAAGAAGAAGTTTTCTCTGCAGAGTTTCTTCAAGAGTCCGGTCGTTCCTGAGAACCAAGTCGAGTTTGACATCGAACTGGACATTGAGAATCGCCATTATCGTGATACGTGGTTGCTGTGTGACAACATTGGAGCTGGACGAAGTCGAGATCTGGCTTGCTCGCCGGTGCACGAAGCACTTGACTCGACGCCGTATGTTAGCATCGCCTGCCACCTGTATCGCGACAACAATCCTGCACGACTGCTGCATGGTCGTCTGTACAAGAGTGTTGACACTGGACAGCAAATCGGTTTACCAGTTCACATCAATGGGTGTTTCAAGAAGACAATGAGGGAGAAGCGCCTTCTGGTGTCCTTACCTCTCAGCAGTGACAGCGATTTGAGCAGCAGCACAGTCAACGGGAGCGAGTCGCAAGTGAAGGCCACCTGGAACAGAACGCTGCTTGAGGATGGCGTGGTCGACGCGTACATGAAGCTGCTCTTGGTAGCGAAGAGGCGGTATGAAAACACGTATCCGAAGGCGCTGTACAACGTGTGGCCTCGTCTATTCTGGGTAAGTTCCCCTGTCTTTTCGCTGTTGTTATGTGGCGACTCGCGCGTTGGTATTAATGGGCTAACGTGCGCCATGTGTGCCTGTGCAGAACATTGAGAACAACGAGCTGGGGACGCTGGTGCAAAACCTGATGTACCAGAACATCGCCTCCCACGAACTCTTTTTGTGCACGGACGGAAGCTACCGAGCACTAAACAGCGGGTTCATGGTTGATCTTGCTGGCATGGATATCCAGGTATGGCTGTGCTTCTGGTTTTGTTGAGCGGCATGATGCGTTTACTGACACGTTTGGTATCTTGGATTTATTTGCAGGTGGCGTCGTTTGCGCAGCTTCACTTCCCGGCCTTCAACATCCCTCAAGCACTTCTGGCGGATTGTTTCCGACTGCTTCCATTTCGTGTGCAGTCTCTGACGCCAAGGGTGATGCGAAGATATCTTCGACGGATGAGAACGTCGGACATCCACTCCAGCGTCTGCTTGCCGCTGCTCGAATACTGCCTCAGCGATCTGCAGTTTCCGCTTCCCAGCGAGACAAGCACCGTTTGGTCCGAGTTCAGTGGTCTACCAGTACTACCTCTCGAAGACGGCAGCGCAGGTGTAATCCGGCTCAACCAACGGAGCAGCTATGTGCTAGGAACCTTCAACCAAGTCCAGCTTCTGGCGCCAAGAGCGAGTATGTTCATTTCGCTGGAAGCTCGACAACGCCTGCACGCCTACTTCTCCGACAGTCGATTTGTTTCGATCATGGGTTTGACGTTCTTCTCCATCAAGACGCTGTCGGATCACATCAATCAAGTGCTTCCATCGAGGTGGAAGAACCAAGACATTGTAGCGTGGGATCCCGAAAGCCGCGACCAAATCGATCAACTCTGGCTGCATCGATTTTGGCAGGAAGTAAGATTTGAGCGTCGATCGTTGGGCTACTTCAGTTCGTGGCCACTTATCCCAGTCAAGGGATCACGCCTCGTTACCTGTGGAAAACCTGATGCAGCACTTTGTGTCTGGCGTGAGTCAGGCGAATCCAGCATCGTCGATGAAGTATCGCTCCTGTTCCAGATTACAGCAGCGAACCATGAAGGGAAACTGGCAGATATTGAAAGAGAGCGGCGAGAGTTGATGGAGCTGTCGAAAAACAGACTGCTGAAGGAGGAAATGGTCGAAGACGCTTTCGATGGCGAAGATGATTCGGAGATGCGTGCGAGTGTGGGAGCGAGCGACTCGGATGAAGAAGAGAAGGAGCCAAGCGTCAAGAAGAGTGTTGATGTTTTGGATCTTCCAAGCGATCACTTCTCGGATGCTTTCTCGTATGGCGATGGTTTATCTGTCACTATCGGTAGCAGCACTGAGCCGGCGGCAAGCGAGCGGTCTGACGACACGACACGAGATACAGAAAGTGCTCTTGCGGAGATCGAAAGCGCTTACATGCAGGCTGATGAGCAAGGCGAAGCTGTTGTGATCGAGATGGTCGAAGAAGCGATCGAGATTGAGTATTGCAGCCGAGAAACTCTCCACAACGCGTTGGTTCGCTTGGATACCGCAATGGTCGAGCTTTCCTACTTTACCGGTCAAGAAAGTGACATGGTGCCGCAGAGCCGAAACCTGGCAATCACCGTTTTGGATGCTCTCTCTACTTCTACTTGGAGTGGTATCGACTGGAACAAGATGAGCGAGGAAGACGCCACTTTCCTCGCTGAGTTCTTCAGCTACCATGGCAGCAACCACGGAGGATTCAATCGAATGCACTTGGATATGCTCAAGAAGCTCCCGATATTCGTGAACATTTGCCACGTTGCTTGCGCGATTGACGTTGGGGACTTTTATCTGGTTCCGCCGGAGATCGACCTGGCGACAATTCCGCTGCCTCCAAATGCTCGTCACAGTTTCTTGAAGGTGAATCCGCGATTGACGGGGTTTCACAGAGACCTCGGCGTCCAAGAGATGAGCGACGCCAAGTTGCTGATTTACTTGCTTCCGATGTACGGCCAACTCGCTCCAGAGCAATGCGACATCATTCTCGGCATTATCAAGCAAAAATGGCAGACTCTCCGTGGGGATTCCGAGCTCACCAGGATGTTGAAGATCACTGCGCTGTTCCGAGACATGGACGGAGTTTACCAGCCAGCAAGTGCATTCTTTGATCCGCGGAACAAGGTTCTGACAACGATATACCGTGGTGTCCCGGAGCAATTTCCAGCGAGCGAATACCAAAGCACAGAGTGGCTTGATCTCATGGGAGAAATCGGGCTGAGCAGTGAAATCACGGTCGACATCTTTGTTGGATGTGCACACCGGATCGAAGCTCTTTTCTCGAATAAGCTGGAGCTCGTCTCTGATGACGAGACCCTGATCATCGCGCTTCACCAGTTCTTCGTGCAGAATTTTGAAAAGTTCGATCGCTCCCGGTCGTTCTTCGAGACGATTTCGCAAATCGCGTTCGTTCCAGCAGTTTGTTACGAGCGCACAGCATCAGCCGGAAGCTTCACTTCTCGCACAGTGGTCGCGAAATACTCAGATTGTGCAACCCCAGATGACCAAGCGCTCGTGTTCACAAGCAAGCCGATTGTGTTGAGTTCAGCGGTGCCACCTCGAATCCTTTGGAGCCGGCTAAGCATCGTCTCGCCGCCAGAGAAAGACGTTGTGCTCGCGCATTTGTTCCATATCACGGGCGAGAGCTCTGGAGACAGATCATCCACTTTGCAGTGGCAGTTCCATCTCCCCATGGTGGAAGTGTTCCAGGAGATATTCAAATACCTGCAGAACTCGTGGGAGACTCTGCGCAGCGATGCGCAACGCCGACTCGCAGATGCGGCAATAGTCCCCATTGGGTCATCTCTCGTGAAAGGCTCTCGATTGTATTTCCACCTCGGAGAGAATCTGGCGCCGCTGATGTACGAAGTGCCCCGCGCATTCGGAGCGTACGACACGCTCTTCCGTCATCTTGGCTCGAAAGACAGCCCAGAGGTGGAGGACTACATCGTGCTGCTTCAAGACCTTCACGCAGAGTGTAAGGGGAAGCCGCTCAATCTGAACGAGTTGATTGCCGTCGCTCGCATTGTCAACCTGCTGACCGAGACGCTAGCAGACAGCAGCAAAACATTGTCGATTGACGCCAAGAAGTGTATCCACCTTCCGTCCAGTTTGTCTGTGATGGAGCCCATGCTCCAGATGGCGTACAATGACTCGCCGTGGCTCTGTGCGCGAATCAACTTGTCGGAACTGCATGTGGTGCATCCCCGAATCTCCACCCGCTTGTGCCAGATCTTGGGTGTTCCTGGGATTAGTGCTGTCGTGACGGAAGATCTTCGCACTGACAGTCTTGACACGCTTCGTCCATGTGACACTGTTGCCCACTTCAACTCCATTCTTGCTTCGCAGCAATTTGGAAACGGAGTCAGGAAGATCATCACGGTGCAGCAGCAGAAGGCGACTTCGAGCGAACCCTTTGGGTTCATTCCCGACTTCGAACATATCAATCGGCGCATTGTGGAGCTGGCGAAGTTTGAGATCAAGTACGTCGACACATTGCAATCTCAGTTCATCGCGAAGCTGGACCATCCGTTCAGACGAGTCGATGTGACAAAAAGCTCGGCGTCGATGCTTAGCCTGTCGTTCCTCGACCAGACTGCTCACGTCATTTATGTCGCCAAGCGCACGTTGGAAGCCCAAAACGGTCTCCGCTTGAGCCAAGTTGTTGCGGGGTGCATCAACCAGCTTCTCGAAGGCATCCTGCAAGAGTGCTCGAGTATCGAGTCCATTCTCACGTGTGACGTCACTGAGATTGACTCGTTGCTCCAGCTGATGAACGTGTGCGAGGATACTGATCTGATCGTCGAAAAGCTGCGAGGAATCATTGGAGAGCCACTGGCAGAGACCGACCAAGCTGCGATAGAACTCGCACCGCTGAACTCACACTTGCCTGGAGAGATCGTTGCGGTAAAGCTCGAGGGACTCGTCCGGTACGGGAAAATCGTGCAGGAACAGAAACACAACGCTGGGATCAGCAATTACGAAGTGAAAGTGTCGAAAACGCTCGCCAAGTGGTTCCCGAGCAGCCAGATTTACACTTTCCGATCCGCACGCCAAGGCGCTGGCTCCAGTGCAGCGGGAGGAGTCCAGCGAGAAGCAACTTTGGTCGAGAACCTTGTTAGCCAAGCTGTGGAGCATGCTGCTGGGGACTTGCAGCAGAGCCAGCTTCCTGCCTCCTTGTCACTGAGCAGCGGAGCATCACCTCGCAGCGGACACTCCGCGACGACAGTGCCTGCTACAAATGTCGTGTCAGCGGTGAACGACATGCTCTCCCGATTCAACATTTCGTTGAGCACAGAGTACGAGGAGCTGCTGCACGAGAATCTTCGCCTTCGCCAGCGGCTGGAGCAAGCCGAGGAAGGACGACGAGTGGCGTCGGCCCAGATTGACGATGCGATTCGCGAGAAGAAGGATGCTCAGGACTCGTTGATCTGCGCGATTTGTCTCGAGAACAAGGTGAACCGCGTGCTCATTCCGTGCGGCCACATTTACTGCAATGCCTGTGTGGAGCGACTTCCGCGTCCGTCGTGCCCAATCTGCCGCCACAACATTGCGAGCAGCTCTGCGTTCCACGTTTCGTCGTAGGAGAGCGAGCACAGACACAGATTGCTTTTCCAAGCTGGACTGCGTGTTTGCATGGTTGCATGTTTGCAGCTTGAGACCTGACGGAAACGAGATTGATAGTTGTTTTTTCTTTTTGTTCATGTGTTGCAAATGCTGCTCAGTTCGATTTGAACGAAGAAATACTTGGATAAAGTATGGTTCGAGTTCAGGTTTGTTGTCCGATACAAAAACACAAATGTAACCGTGCAACCATTTCTCGTTACATTTATTTTGGCTGTCACAAATGACTGAACCAAAAGGACACTTCAAATCGCGAAGAAAAAAGAGAGAGCGATGCTGATCAGCGGACCGGCCGAATGGAGCAAGGTGACGCTCGCGCCAAAGTCCAGCAAGACGAACCTGCTGCAGCGCGGTGAGCACACTCAACACGCGCCTCACGCTGCTGCGTGCAGCATGGCGCTCGCTTCCGCTCACTTCCCACGCTCTTTGCGCTTGAAATGCACGCTCCAGGGTATCATCCGACGCTGCGGATGGCTGCGATGCCCCAGGCAGGCTCCGTCGTCATCACAAGATATGGGAGTGGACCAGACACAAGTGGCGACCAGCAACCTTACTTCGAAGAGGTCATGGAGCATCCGCTGGACAACGTCAGGCTGCACGAGCCGCATGAGAGGAGCGCCACGGTGCGAGTTGACACATGGTGTCTATCCTGCTGCCACACCGATGTTCTGCTTCGCTAATACCTATACGAAACCCAACCAATCTCTGTTTTTTTGTGTTTACCTGTAAATGCTGCGTCGGACTTCAAGGCGGCTGACGATTTCCACTCTGCAGCGTGGTCGAGCGGGCGAACGGGGAAGAACCTGCTAGCGATTGGGAGTAATGCTCGCGTGGAGATGTGGGAAGTCGCCTGTGAGACGTACGTGTCGTGCGTATCCTTCGTTCGCTCACTGCCCATGCCTCTTTGCGTTCGTTCACTCCACTCGAGATGCATTTCGGCTCACTTCCTGTTGTATCTATTAATGAATGAAACAGACACATCCGCGCGAGTCTGGCAAAGTCCATCTCAACCCTTCAGAACGTTCGGGGTGTCGTGTGGAGCCCTGTTGCCGAGCTGCTTCTTGTAAGCACGTTTTTCTTTTTCATTTGTTGTATCTGTCAAGCTCCACTAGCGTGCCTGAGTTTGATGTGTTGCTCCTTGGATGTGCAGGTCTACTCGGATAGAGATCTCATGCTGGTTGACGCACACACTCCGCCGCGCTGCGTCTTCTCGCTGCCTCCAGAGCGCCGACAAGTGTGGAAAGCGTGCTGCTGGAGCCCGAATGGGCTGTCACTAACAGCGTGAGTTTCGCCATATGAGTGTGTACACGTGCTTTGCTCTACGGGTGATATATGAAGAGGTACTAACTGTGTGCGTGCCAACAGGGTGTCGAGCTCTACGGTCTACAGTCTGTGTTGGAGTGGCCGAGACGACGTGACGTCCTTCTCGGAGCCCAAAGTCGATCTCTTCCAAGTGAATCAAACGCAAAAGGCTGCTGGCGAGGGCAAATTCGGAGCAATCGCTGCAGTCGTGCGCGCGTCTGCGGGGATGTGCGTGCTGGCGACCGACACACCTCTCGTGTTTCAAAGTGTGCCAGCTGCAGCAATCCCAACCGCATCGAGTGGCGTCTCGATCCAGGAGGCTACCAGCTCAACAAACAACAGCTCGTTATTGAGGATCCGTGATGCAAAGCCGCCGTCAAGCTCCAGTCTGCTGATGGAGACGATCTCGTCCTCCTCCAAGCCGACAACGTCCTCGGACTCGATTCTCGATCTGACGTCGCTGCGCGTCACTGCGTCATCGAGCATGATGAGCTCGCTGCAGATACTCAACCGCCCGCAGGTATCGGATATTGGCAAGTGGTTCGATGGTGGAGTGGAACCTGGTTCTTTGGCTGTGAGATACTCACTGCTAGGTTGTTATTATTGTTGTCTGGAATCTTTCAGGAACAAAGTCCAGAGCAAGCGCCAAATCAGCCACGACCGACTTCTCACGTGCTTGTCCTCACACGACAGACCAGTGCAGAAGAGGGCGTCATGGGATGGCACCTAGCGACCAGTCTGATTGTTCCCAACCTGCCAACACCGGATATGCTCGTTGTCCAGGTAATGAAAGGAGCATTTCGCGTTATCCGCCTTCAACACTCCCGTTTCGCCACTCACTCGGGTTACTTTCCAATGCTCGCTATCTTTGTAGGACACGCGCATCGTCATTGGAAGCACGCTGACGAACCGCATCGTAGTCGCGCACATGGACAAGTCGGAGTCCGGCTGGGATGCGTCCGTGACGGGAGAACTGGTGCGTTTGTTATTCCGTGCATTCGCTGCGTTTCTTCACAGCTGTTGTGCAAATCGTAACCACATCTTTGCGCCATGGCGAACACGCAGGAGCTCCAATGCAAGCACGTCTGTAGAGGACTGTTCATCGGCGAGCGGTCCCCGTTCCTGCAAGTCGCGTCTGCAGAGAAAGCAAACAAGTCGGTGTTCTTCCATGCCACCGCCCCCGGACCGCAGCAAATCCAGCTCTCCAAGTTCAAAGTCCCTCGCCGTCCTCAGACTACTGCAAAGCCCCTCGTTGCTTCAGAGAATCCAGTCGCCACAACCACTTTGAGTGAACCAACAGCAGCGAAGAACGCACTTGATCTCGGTGCAGACGACACGACGCCTGGTGCGTGCACGGAGAAGGAGCAGCATCAGCAACCTTCAGACGTGCTGCTCGCCGCCATTGTCGCAAAGCTGGACGCGGTGCAGACGCAGCTGAACGCGCGCTTCGACGGCATGCAGACGCAGCTGGAGCAGTTGGCAAGACGCATGACGCAATTGGAGAGTAACAGCAGCAGTAGCTTGTAGACAAGCTGGATCAGAAGCCCGACAGCCAGTGTTGCCGACTGCTTGTGCGAATCTCGTCGAGCACACGAATTCGATCTCATGTGATGATGACGCTCAAAAAGTCACGCCACCAACATTCCGACGAAGAGAGAGAAGACATCTGAACTCTTGGACCCGCTGACCCGCTTATCTCGTCCTGAGATCAGATCACACAGGTGAAGGAGGACGAGATGGATGGCGTGCTGATTGTCGCGAGCCTCACAAAATGACAATAGAATCGCATCGCTCTGTTCTCGAGAATGTTCGTTGTGTCGATCAAGAGAAGTGGTGGCTGAAAGACTCGAGTTGAGCAGCGCTGAAGGTTTGTTTGGCTGTTTTTGGATTCGATGATCTCGATCAATCATGAAGGAAACGGGTCAGCACGCTCGAACCCGCACGTTCGATAGAGAAAAAATACAGTGAGTTTTCAGTTCGTCGTTGCGATTCGTTTTTGAATTGACTGGTTCGCTGCTGTCAGAATCTTGCAGTCGTTTCAAGCCTCACTTTTGAAAAAAGACTCGCAAGAAGACTCGCAGGAAGACTCGCAAGAAGCAAGATGGGTCGCTCGCGTTCGTCCCGTTCCGCGCCAGCGCCAGCTCGCCGCGCGCCTGCCCCAGCGCAGCCAAAGCGCCCAGCGCCAGCGCCAGCGAAGACCCAGTCGACCCCAGCGCCAGCCCCAGTGCAGCAGAGCCAGGGCGGCGGCATGCTCGGGGGTCTGATGGGCACGGTCGCCTCTGGCATGGCTTTCGGCACCGGCAGCGCCATCGCGCACCGTGCGGTCGGCGCGGTCGCGAACTCGTTCGGCGGGTCGTCGGAGAGTGAGCAGGAGGCGCCAGTTGGCCAGGCTGCCGAGCCAGCGCAGAACCAGCCACAGGTGTGCTTCCGCGACCAGAAGGCGTTCCTCGACTGCCTCAACGTGAACCAGAACGACATCAGCTCGTGCCAATTCTATTTAGACCAGTTCAACCAGTGCAAGCAGCAGAGCGCGTACCAGTAAAGCCGACGAAGCTGAGAGCTTTCCGATGCTGAGCAGTACTGCGGAGGAAGGAACCTCTTCGCGGCTCTGAAGCCCGCCTCCCGCCACAGGCTTTCCTTTTTTGATTCGACTCTTCTTTCCCTTCTTTCCAGTTTTTCCCTTCTTTCCAGTGCGTCGACAGGGCAATCAGAGCGATGCATCAAGACCCCGACGCTTGAAGCTTTTCTGCGAAGGCGGAAGCGAAGAGGCTCCGCGCGTTGTTTTGCGAGTGCCGACTGCGTGCGTTCACGGGAGACATTGAATAGAGATAGAGAGAGAGAAAGCGTTGAAGAGCGAGAGCTGTGGTGAAGTGGTGATTTAGAAGTGTGTGTTGGATCAAAGGGGAAAAAGAAGCGGAATCGCAAGGTGTAATCGCGAAAATGAACCAAGCAGGCAGAGAGTTCTCTCTTGTCATGCGGAAATCGTTTTGCTGTGTGTGTGTGTGCTGCATTCAAACACACTCTTCTCTTGTGTTGGTGTGCTGCGAACGTTTCCAAGCCGAGCGACGGCTGTCATTGAAGAGGCGAAGTCGCGCACGCCATTCCACAAACGCGCCACCTTCAACCTCCAAACGCATCCCTCCCCTCCTATTCTAAGAAACACCTTTCCCATGCTGAGCTCGTCCATGGATTGACTGGACGTGATGATGCGAGTCGGCGTCTGCGTGCGCAGCGAGCTTGCTTCTCTCCATGTCTGTGTGTGGACTCGACAGTGCGCTTTCGACAGGTTGATTGCCGCATTTGGGTTGAAACCAGCTAGCGCAGCGCGTGTGCACAGAAGAATCCTGTCGGTCAGAGCAAAGTGGCGGGCGACAGGGACGCACGCAGATGAGAGAAAGGGGTCACGCTGCGAGAGGATGTCTGCAGCCAGTGCCGGAAAGCGCTGCTTCAGCACACGAGGGCGATTGGAAGCTCTGCTGACTGGAGCCAGCAAGCGCGAAGATGACTGAACCAGCGCGCTCGCCCTCGTCCGTTCCTTCTCGAGCACGGCGTCACGTCCCCAATTTGGAAACACTATCAGTCGCGGAGTCAGCGGTCGCAGACCAGCGAGCACGCTCCCTCCTCGCTTGCTGTGCTTTGGTCGGATGGCGTCGCATTCCTGCCTCCTTGTGTTTCGAACGTTCCAGCTCGGGTTCAGTCAAGAGTGCGTCCGCGCAGACACTGCGTGCAGCCAGCGCGTTCGAGATCTTTGCTTCTCGCTCTCCGAATCAGACTTAAAACGCTACAATAACCCCATCACCAGTTTCCGCTGTTTCTTCTTGCTCGACGCAAAAAACCTTCCTGCTTTCCCGCGATTGCACCTCGTTTTGTCTGCGCTTTTCTATGTGCCATACAAACGCCAAGAGTGGAATCTTGTGCTCAACGCTTGTGCTCCACTCGTTTGGAGGTCTCTGTCTTTTTGTAGGGTGGCGTTTGTGGGGTCAGGAGCGAAGGACATCGCTCGCACCTGAGCCTGCCATTTCCTTTTTTGGATACAGCCAGGAAAGAGAAGTAAGCCAGCCTCGCGTGCCCTTCAGCCACCTTCGCGGTCGTCAAAGCACCCCCAGCAGCAACCATGGTACATATGCATACGTCCAATTGGCATGAGACAAGAACAATGGCGAAGCAGACGACTAAAGATTTGTTGTTTTTGTTGTTGTTGTTGTTGTTTCCTTTTGTGTGTGTACCTTTCTGTCGATCTCGTGTGGATGACTCGTGCAGGTGAACTTCACGGTCGACCAGATGCGTGAGATCATGGACTACACCACGAACATCCGTAACATGTCCGTGATTGCCCACGTCGACCACGGCAAGTCGACGTTGACCGACTCGCTCGTGTCGAAGGCCGGTATTATCTCTGCGAAGCACGCCGGTGAGGCGCGTTTCACCGACACCCGTGCCGACGAGCAGGAGCGTGGTATTACGATCAAGTCTACGGGTATCTCTATGTTCTTCGAGTACGACATGGACGCCGGTGATCTCGCCGCGTCCAACAAGGTCGCTGGTGTGACCCAGGAGCAGGCTGACGCCGCTGCCGCCGCCGCCGCCGCTGCTTCGGAAGTGACGATCAACAAGAACTCGTACCTGATCAACTTGATCGACTCGCCAGGTCACGTCGACTTTTCGTCTGAGGTGACTGCCGCTCTCCGTGTGACGGATGGTGCGCTTGTGGTGGTGGACTCTATCGACGGTGTGTGTGTGCAGACCGAGACCGTGCTTCGTCAGGCCATCAGTGAGCGTGTGAAGCCAGTGCTGATGCTGAACAAGGTCGACCGCGCTCTGTTGGAGTTGCAGCTCGGTCCAGAGGACTGCTACCAGGCGTTCAACCGCGCGGTGGAGACCGTGAACGTGATTATCTCGACGTACAACGACGAGGGTCTGGGCGACTGCCAGGTGTACCCAGACAAGGGTACGGTGGCGTTCGGTTCTGGTCTCCACCAGTGGGGTTTCACGCTGAAGAAGTTCGCTCGCATGTACGGTCAGAAGTTCGGCATTGAGGAGCAGAAGATGATGGAGAAGCTGTGGGGCGACTGGTACTTCGACGCGGACAACAAGAAGTGGACTTCGCGCAACAACGCGAACGGCACCCTGAAGCGTGCTTTCTGCCAGTTCATCATGGACCCGATCATCAAGATGTTCGACGCGATCATGAACGACAAGAAGGCGAAGTTCGAGAAGATGATGAAGGCTGTGGGTGTGGAGCTGAAGTCGGACGAGAAGGATCTGTCGGGCAAGCCTCTGCTGAAGCGCGTGATGCAGCGCTGGTTGCCAGCCGCCGACGCCGTGTTGGAGATGATTGTCGTGCACTTGCCATCGCCAGTGACTGCCCAGCGCTACCGTGTGGACACGTTGTACGATGGTCCTCTGGACGACGAGTGCGCGAACGCCATCCGCAAGTGTGACGTGAACGGACCTCTTGTGATGTACGTGTCGAAGATGGTGCCAACGTCGGACAAGGGTCGTTTCTACGCGTTCGGGCGTGTGTTCGCGGGTAAGATCGCGACTGGTCAGAAGGTGCGCCTGCTCGGTCCGAACTACGTGCCAGGGAAGAAGACCGACCTGTGGGTGAAGAACATCCAGCGTACGGTGATCATGATGGGTCGCTACGTGGAGCAGACCCCTGACATTCCAGCCGGTAACACGTGCGGTCTGGTCGGTGTGGACCAGTACCTGCTGAAGTCGGGTACCATCACGACGTCGGAGACTGGTCACACGATCCGTACCATGAAGTTCTCTGTGTCGCCTGTGGTGCGTGTGGCGGTGGAGCCCAAGTCGGCGGCTGACCTGCCGAAGCTTGTTGAGGGCATGAAGCGTCTGGCGAAGTCGGACCCTATGGTGCTGTGTTACACGGAGGAGTCTGGTGAGCACATTATCGCGGGTGCTGGTGAGCTCCACTTGGAGATTTGCTTGAAGGATCTCCAGGAGGAGTACATGGGTTGCGAAGTGAAGATCTCGGAGCCTGTGGTGTCGTACCGTGAGACGATCACGGGCGAGTCGGAGAAGACGATGCTGTCGAAGTCGCCAAACAAGCACAACCGTCTGTTCTGCGTGGCGCAGCCTTTGGGCGACGAGCTGACTGATGAGCTTGACGAAGGCAAGGAAGAAGTGACCCCACGTTACGACTTCAAGCTTCGCGCGCGTTACTTGGCGGACAACCACGGCTGGGACGTGACGGACGCCCGTAAGATCTGGGGCTACGGTCCAGACGGCACGGGTCCGAACCTTTTCGTGGACCAGACGAAGGGTGTGTCGTACTTGAACGAAATCAAGGAGTCGGTGCTGGGCGGCTTCAACTGGGCGACGAAGGACGGTGTGCTGTGCGAGGAAGTGGTGCGTGGCATGCGCGTGAACCTGCTGGATGTGGTGTTGCACGCTGATGCGATCCACCGTGGCATGGGTCAGATCCTGCCAACGACGCGTCGCGTGGTGTACGCGTGCCAGCTGACGTCGTCTCCAGCGCTGATGGAGCCAGTGTTTTTGGTGGACATCCAGTGCCCACAGGACGCGATGGGCGGTTGCTACGGTGTGCTCACGCGTCGTCGTGGGCACGTGTTCTCTGAGGAGCAACGCCCGGGCACCCCGATGGTGCAGATGAAGGCGTACTTGCCTGTGAACGAGTCGTTCGGTTTCACCGCCGACCTTCGTCAGAACTCTGGCGGCAAGGCGTTCCCACAGTGCGTGTTCGACCACTACCAGGTCGTCGCCGGCGACCCGTTGGAGCTGAACACCATGTCGGGCAAGCTGACGAACGGCGTGCGTGTGCGCAAGGGTCTGTCGCCTGAAGTGCCTCCACTTGACCGTTTCTACGACAAGCTTTAAAGTGGTCGAGAAGAAAGGAAGCTGTTCGTTTGGGGCGTGTCGACGGCCGGACTCGCTGCTGCTGCGGCCGCTTAGTGGCAGATCTTGCGTGTGTGTGGATCGCGCTCGCCTCCGTTCTTGTGTAGATTTTTTTCCATCAATTTAACTAGCTGTTGAATGAAAAAAGCATCGATTTATTCGCAAAGCACCTTGTTCCTTCTGTTTGTCGTGTTGGTTTTGGCGAATGAGGTGCCAAGGTTTGTCTTGTCATGTGATGTGAGTATCGAACGCGCCAGAGAGAAAGTGGTCGTCGAAGCGGCAGAGCGCCACACTCCAGAAAGTGGCATTTTCTTGTCGCAGGACGACTCCACACTTACCAGGATGATCGGCTGCAGCTGGTCCACTTGCGTCGCCTGCAAGAGCGTCATGAGTTCGAAAAGCGCATCAAATGTGCTGGCTCCTGGCATCTGCTGCGTCTGCTTGCGTCGCGTCTCCAGCTCCACTGCAGCCTCCTCCACACGCTCCAGGACCTACTCTGCATATCAAGGTATCATCCATCAAGAGTCGGGTTCAATGCCATCAGCAACAATACCGATTCACACTTGTGACCAAAGGCACCACTTGCATTGTTGAGATCTTGATGGGGCAATGCAGACACCTTCGGCAACGCAGACCTTGACTGTCCCTGGCAGACAAACGACAACCAGAACACTCACTTTCTAGGTAGGTACCAACTATCAATTTGCATCTCGACAGTGTGTCGTACCTCGTGCAGTCGATGCAGAACTGTCTGCAGCTTGCTGAGAAATTGCTGCAAGGTCGGCACAATGGTCGCAAGCCGACTCGCTGTCTGCACCGCCTGCGGCAGTTCGCCCACGTGCCTCACTTGCAAGACGTGGCAGCACGTGGCGACGAGCTCCGAGCAGACTCGACCCACTTTTCTCTCCAGCTCGTCTCTTGTTCTCTGTCGGCGCAGCTGCGAGTCTCCATTCTTCGTGTTCGAGCGACTCGCATGCTCTTTTCCTGATGCAGCAGCAAGAGCGACGGGATCCAGCACGAGGTAGCACTGGACGCTCGGATCTTTGAGAAACACGCGCTGCATGTTCGCTTGCTGTCTCGAATTGGTCGCTCGCGCTCTCGTCTCGACGTGGAGCCAGCTGGTTTAGCCTCAAGCTGATCACGCAGCTTCGAGTTCTCCTGCCCAAGCTCGACGATCATCTGTCTCTGCTGCTTTGTGAACCGCAGCAAGCCGTCCAAACTCGTAGATTGCGCTAAAAACGAGGACGATTCTCTCTGGTCGCCGCCACGACAGCAGCACCGCTGCAGCCTCCGCTCGGCATCCTCGACCGCTTTCGTCCACACACCCGACGCGCTCACTGCCTTGTCCACGCAGACGTCCAACTCGCTCTCGCGACTGCGAGCTGCGGATGACGCCTCGCTCCGCTCTTTGGCCACCTGCAGCTCCAGCCGCCGCATCCGACTGCCGTACCGCGTGACGTCGTTGCGCGCATTCTGGGATTGCAGTAGCAGCACAGCAGTTAGTGCACAGCTCGCACAGGCGACGCTCTCGCACAGCCTCTCCCATGGCTCGCATGCATAAAGACAGACAGAGAGACCTTCAATTGCGCGCGCACTTGGTCGCTTGACGAGTCCATTTTATCGACCTTCAAAATGCCACATGCTTCTGCTTCAAAACCCCATTTGACCCGATTTCGGGGGTGGGTGAAAGCGGGGCAATTGCACCCGGAATCCCTCTTCAAATTCACTCAGTGAGCCCAAAAATCCATCTTCAAGAGATGACGCAGATGTTCGGAGTAGGCATGTTTGAGTCAATCAAGGGTGGGCGACGCCAGCACCAAAATTCTCTTTGCAAAGTGAAACGTAGGACAGGACGATCATGGGATCACAAACGCTCTTGCGCTGCTGTGTGCAGCTCTTCGATGTGACATCCGATCAGTCGCGTAGCATTCCCACACAACTCGACCTCCAGTCGCCCACACGCACGCACGCCCACACACGGGTTCTCTTGCTCGCCTGCACGTACACAAGCACCATGGGACGCCGAAGCCGCCTCTTTGGCGGGAGCGACGACACGGCGCTCTGGAGCGCGGCCAAGAAGCTCGACGACCCGCGCGTGCGCGAGCTGCTGCTGAAGGACCCGACGAGCCCGCAGCTCAACCGCGTGCACCCTTCGCAAGGCACGACGCCGCTCATGGTCGCGTGCGCGAAGAAGCGCCTCTCCGGTGCAGACAGCGGCAGGTGCGCGCAGGTCGTGCAGCACCTGCTCGAGTTCGGCGCGGACCTCGACCTCGTCGACCAGACCGAGCACCGGAACACTGCGCTGCACTACGCGGCGTACTCGAATGCCGCGATCGCGCTCGAGTACTTGCTGCACGCTGGCGCGAACGCGTTCGTGCTGAACCAGAAAGGGCACACAGCGCTGGATGTTGCACGCCTCCGCGGCAGAAAGCAGGCGACGGCGATCTTGACCCAGCACGTGGCGATCAAAAGCGGATGGCTCGAGATGAACTCGAGCTCCATCTTGCCGATTTGGAAGCGGCGCTGGTGCGTCGTGCTCGCGTGTGATCTGGAGCGCACGCGCTTTGAAGTGTGCGTGTTCGCCTCGCCGAGCGATCTCTTGCCGTACCAAGTGCTGCACATCGATTCAGCGGCAAGAGCAGAGTATGTGACCAGCTCGTCCAAGGGCATCTTCTCGTGGATGTCAAAGCCGTACATGTTCACCTTCGACCGCCCGCTCGTGCATCAAGGCGTGTCTGGTCGCCGTTTCAACCGAGACCCAGTCACAGGGCTGACACACGGTCAGGGACTTGTCGAGGTGAAGAAAGTGGTCTTTGCCAGCGAGAGTGAATCGATCCGACATGTGTGGATGGTGCAGCTGGGGAATGGCTTGCACCATCTGAATCCACCCCCTGCGGCGTACCTTCAGCCGTACACGAGCATGCCAGCCGTCATCGACACCCAAGCAAGGAGAAACTCGTTGCTACCACCGCAACAGCCAGTGTACGATTCGCACGCGGAGTTGCTCCCTTCGTCGGTTGTGAGGACGCCGATCACCTACGTGACCGAGGCACATTCATTCAGCAGCTTTTCGCCACCGCCGCCGCCTCACCAGCACCTCGAGTCGCCCACAACTGTTGTCTATGGATTCGCGAGTCCAGCAGCACGATCGCCTCCACCGTCGGCTCCTTCGTTTCGAAGCGAGGAGACTGCACACTACCGAGGTCCAGACTCGTACATCAGCAGCTTTGATGCGTCGTCGCTAGCTGCAGCGGCAAACACTCCAAGCGCTCCGAATGCGAGCTTCATCTTAGATGAGGACGCTGCTCCAAACTCCCAGCTACCGGATGCAAGCAGCTCTGCTGCGTATGCTCAGTCTCAGCCTTCGACTCCAGCGAAGAGCGGGGCTGGCGGTGGCGACTGCGTGATCTGCATGGACGCTGCGCGCGATGCGATCTGCGTGCCTTGCGGGCACATTGCCGGGTGCTACAAGTGCCTCTCGACGATCAAGCAGCAGAGCGGCAGCCAGGCGTGCTGTCCGATCTGTCGCTCTCTGGTTGCCACGGTCGTGAAAATCTACGAGTGCTAGCCGACCGTGTGTGAGTGTAGAGGCGCACGCTGAAGCGGTTCCGAGACAGCAGCTTCATCCATCTGTCTGCTATTGCTTGACTGTCGTGTCCTTTTCCGTTGAGCATTTTGAAATTATGAGCCCATTTGCTAGCAACGGGCATTGCAAATACACTGAGAAAGACAACAGGTGGTTGTGTGGTTGTGCGTGTCGTGAAAACGGAATACAGTGTTGAGCTGCGTGTGTGCTGTGAAATGCACGTGACTATATGATTTTGACACTGACAGAGTTCTTTGTGGTCCTATCGCAAAAGCAAAACTAAGAAAACAAGCAACCGCGCGCGCTTGGCACGTGATCACTTGCGGTTGTTTCGTCGCTTGCCGACGCTGTTGCTGTAGCGGTCGACGGCGTTGCGCTTGTTGCGCTTGGCCATGAGCTTCGGGTCGAGCGGGATGTACGCGTACGGCTCGAGCTTGCCCTTCTTCTTCATGTCGCCACCGGCCTTCTTCGCGCGGTACTCCTTCCCGGCGTCCTCGTCACCGCGCTTGCGCTTCATCTGCTTGGCGCTGCTGTTGAGCCCCATCTTCTCGAGCTGCGACGCCACGTCCATCTTGATCTTCTCTTCGTCGTCGCTGTCGCTGTCGCCCATCTTGGCGTCCTTGTCCGGGATGATCATTCTGTCAACACACACAAGAGAGAGAGAGAGAGCAACGCACAGCCAGTCATTTCGTCAGTGCTGACTCGAGGTCGACAAGCTTGAACCCAAGTCAGGGACAATCGTTCTGCAACAAGCACGAACCGTCCGTCCTTGGACATCTGGAAGTCTTCGTCGTCTTCGCTCACGTCGTCATCGTTGGCCGAGTAGACGTTCTTCACGGCGGCGCTCGAGTCCAAAAAGTCCACAATGTCGTCTTCGTCTTCGCGGATGACCTTCTTCTTCTTGTGCAAGTCCTTCTTGCGCTTCAGCGCCGCCTTGAGCGCCGAGTCGCCGCCGCCGCCGACCACTTCGTCGTCTTCGTCCTCCTCCTCGTCCGAGTCCGCCATGAACTCTTCGAACGTGCCCTTCGCCTTCTTCGCTGACGGTCCCTCCGCCTTCTTCTTGTCCTCGCGCTCCTTGGTCTTCTTGATGTGCTTGATCAGCGCGCGGTCTTCCTCCGGCACCAACTCGGCGACTTCTTCGTAGCCGTACTTGCGGCACAGCTTGATCAGGATGATGCGCGTCTTGGCGCGGAAACGGTTCTTGCTCTCGCCGATCCACACCAGCAGACCATTCGTGATGTCTGGCAAGAACTCACGGAGCTGCTCCTTTGGCAGCATGGCGATGCCGAGCTTCATAAACCCAATCACGCTCTTGATCACTTCGCGAGCCTTCTCGTGCAAGAGCATGAGCACAGTCTTCAAGAGCTGCGGCATCGCGGTTTGGATCACAGCTTCCGAGCGACCAAACTCGAATACGAGACGACTCAAGCACACGACCGAGGCACTGCGCATGTGAGGCGTGCGAGCCGCGAGACCACCGAGCACCATCTGCAAGTACTCCATCAAGCCCGTCTCCGGGTGCTTGGCGCGCATGAGGTTCGCCATGGCGACCAGGAGCTCAAACGCGGCTTCACGCGCCTTGCCGTTCGCCTCCTTGGTGCAGAGAATGATCTCGCCGACGAGGTTCGGGATCAGGTTGTCCACGTTCACTTCCTGCGCGTCCACCATGGCGTTGATGAGGTGCACGAGGCAGCGCAGACGCATCTTCTTGGCCGGGATCGAGCACGTGAGCAGCGACTCGCAGATCGACTCGGTCATGTCCTTGAGGTTCGCCTCCGTGGTCATGAACGACGGGTGGTTGTCGCAGATGCTCACGAGCACGGCGTACGAGCGCTTCTGCATGGCGCCGTCCGTGTCGTCGAGCAAGTACGGCTTGATCACGCGGTACAAGAGGTTGATGTTCTCAATGTCCATGTGCATGATGAGCGTCATGGCGAGACTCATCTGCGCGTGCGCAACGTGCTTGAACTTGGTGAGCGCCTTCTGGTTCAAAGGCTTGCTGTCTTCCTTGCTGGCGGTCTCCATGCGCTTGGCCTGCGTCGTGGCCTCGAGCAGCTTCTGCATGATCTTCTTGAACGTCGTGGTCACGAACGCAGGCTCTGCGAGCGACGCAAAGCCCTCGACCGTGTCCATGAGACTACAACGTTCACACAGTAGATAGACACACCGCAACACAGGTTAGATAAATCATGGCCACCATTCCCATAGGAGCAATCAAACAAAAGGAATAGACGACGACTTACATTTGGGACTTCTCGGCGTCCTTTTCAGGGTCGAGCTCCTCCACGTAGCTGATCAGGAGCGGCAGGTACTTGCTCGAGTACTTGCCCAGCGCTGCGCGGTCGCGTGCGAGTTTCTCTTCGTCGACGTTCTCGTCGTCCTCTTCCTCTTCGTCGTAGTCCTCTTCGTCGTCGGCGTCGTAGTTGTCGCGGTTCGACTTGATCGCGCGCGTCTTCTTCACGAGCGCCTGGAGACCCTGGCAGACCGAGAGACGAAGCTCCGGGTACCGCTTGTCCGCCATGGCGTTCGCGAGGATCTTGGCGACCTTCTTGAAGTTCTGGTCAATGTCAACCGCGTTCGCGCAGAAGCTCGGGAACAAGTCCCAGATCTGCATCGTCAGCATCTGGTACTTCTTGACCATGAGCGGCGTCGCGTTGTCCTCGCGGGTCTTCGTCTCGCAGTCGCGCGCGAACGCGAGCATCTTGGACGCGAAGAAGTCCAGCTCGCACGGGAACGACCGGAGCGAGCTCTTGAACACTGGCAGGATCCACAGGCGCTTCTCGCTGATCACTTCCGTTGGGTGGTCGAGCGATACGATCTCGAGGAACTCGCGCGGACCGATCGCAGCGACCGCGGCGCCGGCGACCTCGGCGAACAGGTCGGTCAGGTCTCGGTTGTCGCCGCCGTTGCGGCCAGGCATGTTCTCAGCCGCTTCGTGGAGCTCGCAGCACGTGATGAGGATCGGGTCGAACGCTGGGTGGCTCACCTTGCCGTAGAACGTGAAGAGACTCGCGAGCAGGCTGAAGATGTGCTTCCACGCCCCCTGGAAGCGCAGCGTCATGAGGCTCTGCAGCGACGAGAGGATGCGCGCAATGTCCGTGAACGTGGCTTCCTCTTCGAGCACCGTGGCGGAGATGCAGCGCGTCAGGATGTACACGAGCGAGCGCGACGTCTGCTTCTGGATCTTCTGGCCAGAGCTCTCAAAGTGCGCGCACACATTCACGACCACGCGAGGCAAGAGCTCGCGCGCCATCGGCTCGTTCAGCTTGTGGAGTCGCACGAGCGCAGTCTCGAGGATGCGCACCGCGAATGCGCCGACGTCGTGGTCGTGCACAGTGCTGCCGTCAGCGTTCAGGACCGTCGAGAGGATCTTCGCGAGCGTGTCCTGCGTGAGCTTGGACTTGGACTCTCGCGTCAGCGCGTCGAACGCTTCGTACGTGACGATGCGCAGGTTCTTCGACGACGAGTTGATGTACTTGCAGAGCGCGTCGACCAGCGACGACACGACCTTCTTCTGCAGCAGCGGGAGCGCAGTCTTGAGGAACCCGATGAGCTGCACGAGGCGCGCTTCGTCCTTCGTGCTCGACGCAGCGAACACGTTCTCCGCAAAGCTGGCGATGTGCGTGGAGAGCGTGTCGCAGTTGTTGTCCGCGTGCAGCTGCAGGATGTCGGTCGTCCACTTCTGTCCGCCCTTGCGGATCTTTGGACGCGCATCGGTCGCCAGCGCCAGCAGCAGCTGGAACGACTTGAGCACTTCTGGACGCCCCCACACAGCTGGCGACGGCTCTTGCGCGAGCAGCACTAGCCCCAAGCAGGCGCTGGCCGAGCGCAGGAGCGCACCTTCGCCGTCGGCTTCCTGGAGCACGCGCACGATGCACTTGGAGATCGCGCTGTACTTGGCGCGCAGCACGGCTTCAGGCACGACTGGGAGCACGAGCGCGAGCAGCTGCGAGATCTCCTGCTGGTGCGACGCCGACGCGGACTCGAGCGCGGTCATCAGCGCGGCAAAGTACTCGACGTTCGAGATCGGCTTGCTGCTGTCGTTGGCGCCGCGGCGCTCGTAGATCACGTCCGTGATCGCGCTCAGCACGATGTTGAGCTTGGTCTTCTGCGGGTGGTTGCCGCCGGCGTGCTTGCGCAGTTCCGTGTACGGGTCCATTGCTGTCTGTCTGTCTGTGTTGTCTGTCTGTTGTCTGTCTGTCTGTGTGTCTGGGTCCCGAGGAGCTAGCTACGTTAGTTGGCGATTCAGTCTGTCTGTGCGAAGAGGTCAGGCGAGCAGGCAGGCAGGCAGGCGAGCAGGCAAGCGAGGCTCTCGCGGTTCGCTCTTCTCGGAAATGGCTGCGACTGCAATCGCGCGATCGCTGGAGCAGAATGAGTGACAAGCTCGAAACGACATTCGCAGTCAAATCAATGGCACTCGACGCAAGCGCTTCAAGCGACCTTCGCGCGACCTCGGCATGAGCAGTGAGCTCCCTGCAAAGTGCGATTTCGGGAGATAGCAGCGTCAACGAACCCTTAATCATCCTTTGACAGAGCAGAGCTCAGTGTCCATTATCTATACTGGCTAGTTCACTCGAATGTTGTCTTTGTTTTGCAATGTTTACATCCACTCGATCCACCCTTGTACACTCTACTATTCCTTTATCGCAAACATGTATGCAAAATCAGAGGTCATGTGCTTCTGCTCTAGTTCCTCCTCCCCCTTTAGGTTTGCTCCCCTTTGTCACACTCGCTCGCTTGCGGAAAGCGTCAAGCGCAACTCGAGAGAGAGAGAAGAAGCAAGCGATCGATCGATCGATCGAGTGATCTGCTGCTGCTGTTTCGATGACACCACGCAGCTTACAGGCGTCAACAGTACCACCAGCGCCACCAGCAGCAGCAGCAGCAGCATCAGTCAGTGGGCGTCCGCTGCTGAAGCGCTCGCTGCTGCTGCTCCTGGTGGCGCTGGTCGCGGCGCTCGCGATGTGCGCGCTGCCTGGCGTGTCTGCCGAAGTGGAAGGGCTCCAAGTCGTCGAAGCGGTTGCCGTTGCAGCGAACGAGATGAACAACAAGGACAGCGACAAGGAGAAGGACGTGAAGCCTGCCGCGGTGGTCGCTCGTGACCCCACGTCGAGCCGCTTCGCGTACGTGACGGTGCACTACGAAGGCACGTCGCGCGACGCCGAGTACGTGCTGGGCATCCAGGTGCTCATGCAGTCGATCAAGCTCACGGGCACGCCGTACGACCTCGTGGTGCTCGCGTCCGACTCGGTCTCGGAGGAGTCGAAGCGCATCTTCCGCTCGATCGGCTGCCGCGTGCTCGACGTCACGAACATCGAGAACCCGTTCCTCGGCGGCACGCTGCGCAACAAGAACTTCATCTACACGCTCAACAAGCTCCACGTGTGGAACCTGCTCGAGTACGAGCGCATCGTCTACCTCGACGCGGACAACGTGCTCATCCGCAACGCCGACGAGCTCTTCCTGTGCGGACACTTTTGTGCAGTGTTTATGAACCCCTGCCACTTCCACACGGGCTTGCTGGTGGTCACCCCGGATGCGCAAGAGTACCAGCGGCTGCTGAACGCGCTCGGGCACCTCGAGTCTTTCGACGGTGCGGACCAGGGCTTCCTCTCGTCCATGTACAGCCAGGACCTGCGCCGCGCACAGCTGTTCAAGCCCAGTCGCGCGCAGGAGATGCAGGGCAAGCTGCCCAAGGGCATGCGCCTCCCCGTGGGCTACAACATCAACCACAAGTACTTTTACGAGCAGTACCACTGGAAGCTCTTCTACCTGCGCCACTTTGCGTCCATGACGTCGCCGATCAGTCCCGTCAAGGTCGTGGTCGAGTCGGCGCGCGGGATCCCTGCAGTCACGGTGGGTTTCCCCATGGCGCCCGTGCTCAAGCCCTGGTACTGGTGGGCCTCGTTCTTCATGGACCTGCACGCGATCTGGCACGACATCCGCGCGACGTTGCCCCGCGACCAAGAGCACTACGCGCGCGAAGAGGCCGCGAAGACGCTCGTGCGCTTCGTCTTCTGGCTCGCGCTGCTCACGGGCGTGCTCTACGCGCTGAAGCTGTCGCTGCCGATGGTGCAGCTGCGCCAGCGCTGCTCGGACCTGGCGATGCGCAACAACAAGCACTCGCGCCGCGCGTTCCTACTGCTGCGCGTCGTGCTGGTCGCGATCTCGGCGCGACTCGCGCCTCGAGGCGTGCACCCGCTCGCTCCCGTGCACTATGGCTACGTGCTGACGATCATCATGAACGTGTTCCTGCTCATCTACATTGCGTGCGTGGTGTCGAACTTCTGGTGCCCCGCGAGCCACATCAACATGCCGCCGGTGCTCTACGTGACGCGCTTCTGGACGTACGTGGGCGTGTCGCTGGTGTCCGAGTTCTTCGTCGTGTGGTTCAGCACGTGGGCGATCTTCCCGAATGTGCTCTGGCGACTCGTGTTTCTGTTCACGAGCATCTTCCTCTGCGGCGTGTGGCAAGTGCAGTTCTTCAAGTTGTGTCTCAAGGCCGAGTTTGGCGGCAAGAAAGAGCGTCTGCGAAGCCTGTAAGATGGACGAATGTCTTCGTGTGAGGAGCCGGGCTCAACCGTTCAAGAGCTCAAGAGCTCAAGAGACCACGAGCTGTCCGACGACTGCACGACGAGTGGTACACAGAGGGCGATCATATTTATACAAAGAGATACGACACTGCACGCCTTGAGAGAGAGAGAGAGATACGCGCATAGCCATCATATGAGTGAACGAACGAACGAACGGAGAACATCACAGAGTGAAGCGAGCGAGAGAGAGATTCACGGAGCACACACGCACACACATGGAGGGGGGATTTAGAGATTTTATAGAGAACAGGGGCTTGCGGGAGATTACGTTGACCAGAGGCGGAACGTGCAGTCGGAGCTCGAGGACGCCAGGAACCTGCCATTGGGCTCAAACTTGACCGACTGCCATGCACAAACACAGAGACACACGACCAGATAGAGAAACAAAATGAATACACATACCACCAACCCACACCCACAAGCCCACCCAAGCGTTAACTAGCCACAACAACACACAAACGCACCTGCACAGGTCCTTCGTGGCTCTTGAGCTCGGCCACGAACGCGTCAGCCTTGAGGCTGAAGAGCTTGATGCTGCCGTCGTCGCTGGCGCTCGCGAGCACTTTGCCGCTGCGGTCGAACGCGACGCTGTTGAGCGGGTGCTGGCCGCCGTTGAGCGGCGCGCACGTCCCAGACTTTGACAAAGCCGTCGGCGTCGCAGGACGCGATCGTGTCGCCCGCGAGCGAGAACGCGACGCTGTTGCAGGCGTTCTGGTGGCCGTAGAACGTCTG